>WNWK01029753.1:0-24105 GCA_009830355.1 Cherax destructor
GTGTGTAAGGAAACACTTCGAAATGTTTCCGCCCCACGGGAATTGAACCCGGGCCCTCCGTGCGTGAAGCGAGAGCTTTAGCCACTAGGCCACCGGGTCTGTAATGTGTGTATGTGTGTGTGTGTGTACTCACCTATTTGTTGTTGCAGGGGTCGAGACATTAGCTCCTGGCCCCGCAGCTTCACTGATCGCTACTAGGTCCTCTCTCTCCTTGCTCCAAGAACTTTATCATACTTCCTAACAGCCCTTTGACTCATCCGAGTCTTCAACTTCTGTGTCCCGTCTCTGGAACATCCTGTCTCTGTCCACCTTATCTATTCCTCGCAATATTTTGTATGTCGTTATCATGTCTCCCCTAGCCCTCCTGTCCTCCACTGTCTTCGTAGGACATTCCCCTTAGCTCTGGAACTAGCCTTGTTGCAAACCTTTGCACTTTCTCTAATATCTTGTGTGAGTTTCTGTGTGTGTGTGTGTACTCACCTAGTTGTTATGGTTGCAGGGGTCGAGTCATTGCTCCTGTCCCCGCCTCTTCACTGGTCGCACTAGGTCACTCTTTCTGCTCTATGAGCTTTATCATACCTCTTCTTAAAGATATGTATGAATCCTGCCTCCACTACATCGCTTCCCAGACTATTCAACTTCCTGAAAACTCTGTGACTGAAGAAATACTTCCTAACATCCCTGTGATTCATCTGAGTCTTTAACTTTCAACTGTGACCCCTTGTTGTTGTGTCCCATCTCTCGAACACTGTCTCTGTCCACCTTGTCGTTTCCTCTCAGTATTTTATGATGTTATAATGTCTTCCCTATCTCTCCTGTCCTCCAGCGTCGTCAGGTCGATTTTTCTTAGCCTTTCCTCGTAGGACATGCCCTTCGTCTCCGGGACTAGTCTTGCTGCAAACCTTTGCACTTTCTCTAGTTTCCTTACGTGCTTGGCTAGGTGTGGGTTTGAAACTAGTGCTGCATATTCCAATATAGGCCTAACGTACACGGTGTACAGTGTCCTGAATGGTTACTTATGAAGATGTCGGAATGCTGTTCTTGCTAGGCGCCCATATGCTGCAGCAGTTGAGGTGCGCCTCAGGAGATGTGCCCTGTGTTATACTCACCCCAAGATCCTTTTCCTTGAGTGAGGTTTGTAGTCTCTGGCCCCCTAGACTGTACTCCGTCTGCGGTCTTCTTTGCCCTTCCCCGATTTTCATGAGTTTGCGCTTGGTGGGGTTGAACTCCAGGGGCCAGTTTTTGGACCTGGCCTGCAGCCTGTCCAGATCCCTTTGTAGTTCTGCCTGGTACTCGTCCGATTGAATTATTCTCATCAACTTCACATCATCTGCAAACAGGGAGAATTCTGAGTCTATTCCTTCCGTCATGTCGTTCACAAATACCAGGAACAGCACTGGTCCTAGGACTGACCCCTGTGGCACCCCGCTAGTCACAGGCGCCCACTCTGACACTTCGTCACGTACCATGACTCGCTGCTGTCTTCCTGACAGATGCTTCCTGGTCCATTGTAATGCCTTCCCTGTTATCCCTGCCTGGTCCTTCAGCTTTTGCGCTAATCTCTTGTGTGGAACTGTGTCAAACGCCTTCTTACAGTCCAAGAAAATGCAATCTACCCACCCCTCTCTCTCTCTCTTGTCTTACTGCTGTCACCTTGTCGTAGAACTCCAGTAGGTTTGTGACACAGGATTTCCCGTCCCTGAAACCGTGCTGGCCGTCGTTGATAAGCTCATTCCTATCTAGGTGTTCCACCACTCTTCTCCTGATAATCTTTTCCATGACTTTGCATACTATACATGAGTGTGTGTGTATGTGGCTGAAGGTTAGGTTAGATAAGGTTTGGAGCTTTTGGTCATCCGACCGAGGCCTTCCGCTGGCTTACCGGTCCACCCCCTTTAAAAATTAAACATAGTTATAACCATAGTTATAATGGTCATAGTTATAACCATAGTTATAACCATTTCTCTTTATGTATATATATATATATATATATATATATATATATATATATATATATATATATATATATATATATATATATATATATATATATATATATATAGTATATATATATATATATATATATATATATATATATATATATATATATATATATTATATATATATATATATATGTATATATAAATATATATATATATATATATATATATATATATATATATATATATATATATATATATATATATGTGTGTGTGTGGCTGAAGGATAGTATAAATGTAGCTGAAAGGTGTTATATATGTGGCTGAGGTGTGGAAAATATGTAGTTGAAGTGTGGTGTAGTTGTCATTGAGTGTAATTGAGGTGTGTTGGAGCGGTGACTGAGATGTGTTGTAGCTGCGAGTGATGTGTGGTGATGTGGTGGAGGTGTGGTGTAGCTACCAGTGATGTGTGGTGGTGTGGTGGTGTGGTGGAGGTGTGGTGTAGCTGCCAGTGATGTGTGGTGGTGTGGTGGAGGTGTGGTGTAGCTGCCAGTGATGTGTGGTGGAGGTGTGGTGTAGCTGCCAGTGATGTGTGGTGGTGTGGTGGTGTGGTGGAGGTGTGGTGTAGCTGCCAGTGATGTGTGGTGGTGTGGTGGAGGTGTGGTGTAGCTGCCAGTGATGTGTGGTGGTGTGGTGTAGCTGCCAGTGATGTGTGGAGGTGTGGTGGAGGTGTGGTGTAGCTGCCAGTGATGTGTGGTGGAGGTGTGGTGTAGCTGCCAGTGATGTGTGGTGGTGTGGTGTAGCTGCCAGTGATGTGTGGTGGTGTGGTGTAGCTGCCAGTGATGTGTGGTGGTGTGGTGTAGCTGCCAGTGATGTGTGGTGGTGTGGTGTAGCTGCCAGTGATGTGTGGTGGTGTGGTGGAGGTGTGGTGTAGCTGCCAGTGATTTGTGGAGGTGTGGTGGAGGTGTGGTGTAGCTGCCTGTGATGTGTGGTGGAGGTGTGGTGTAGCTGCCAGTGATGTGTGGTGGTGTGGTGGAGGTGTGGTGTAGCTGCCAATGATGTGTGGAGGTGTGGTGGAGGTGTGACCACAAATCGTCCAATACAAGATGACTTAAGAGGAGGTTGGAAGATCATCTCTCGATAAAGCAGAAAATATCAACACATGGTCTACTATGCCAGCTGGGAGTCTACTATGCCAGCTGGGAGTCTACTATTCCAGCTGGGAGTCTACTATGCCAGCTGGGAGATAGATTCATACGCATGTAACTATAACAATACTTGTTTAACAACAGTAATTACGAGTGTGTATTTCGTTAACTGTAAGTACAAAATTAATGGATATTTCAATAAGCTAAAATAAAGTTAATTTCAACAACCAACTCTTGAATACGGAGAGTAAATAACCCAAGATAAGATATAATTGCAGGTGAGGTCGTCCATCCAAGATATTGCTGGTATATATAGACTGCTATCACACAGAAGATCATAGACGGAGATAAAGAAAAAAGGAAATAGAGGAGAACGCACACGGAGATAAAACAGAAGCGACCACAAGAAACCCCAAAGAGAGATAACAACAGATAATATGAGGGTGTCAGCGGGAGACCGGTGTGTTGACAATTCGCCCAGAGTGGAGCTTTATCACCCATATTTGGACTTTATCACCCACAGTGATCAAGGCGGTCGAAGCATGGTGAAGACCAGCTTACACCAGTGGTATCTGACCAAAACAGTATTTGGCATGATTTATTTGTGGAGAAGAGATACACGTTGCTAAACCAACTTGTACTGGGATAGCGTTACGCTCTGTGTAGAGTCTCATGCTCATCAAGTGCGAAACGTTTTCCCAATAAAAGCATGTTTTGTAACGTGTATCTTTCTCTCACTTTTTTCGGTCATATGCAACTGTGGATCCATGACTAGCTTACTGAGTGAGGAAGCCCTTCATGATTTTAATGGCCCTTAATAGTCTGTGGAAAGTTGGGAGTCCCCGTCTGTCGATGGAACACCAGTGTCTCCACTTGAAGAATCAAATGGTAAACAAAGAAAACATGATACAAATTGAGGAATGCCTGGAGAATTATGCGAGATAATAAGTAAACTGAAGCTACTCATAAACAGAGGTAAAGCGCAGTCCGGAATGAATAGAAAAACAGCACACAAGAAAGAATTTAATGTTGATACAAGCGCTTCAAAACAGGATGATGGGCAACGTCAAAACAGACCTAGAGTTTGGCACTTAATACAGGCAACATCAGTTCCAGCAGCAAACAGAAAAGAACTGAGTCAGCATGATGGAACACGTGAACATGATACCATATTGCATGATAGAACACACCAGACACCGTATAGCAAACCAACAGGATACCACATAACATGATGATACAGACCCTCATATGAGATACCTTACAGTGTGAACAAGAGAACTGGAGGTTATAATGAGGAATTTCCTCAGTCAGCATGTAAAAAAAATACAAAAACTAGATGTTTCGGTCATAGCACGATTTGAGAAAGATATCCCTGAATCACATAAGCCCAGCCCTTTCTTCCTCAATGCACACAACAGGAATAATAGATAGTGTGGCATGACTTTCCTGTGGAGTTCAATGCCAGAGTTAAAGATATGAAGCCGTTCAGATGAGGCATTCACAAATAATATCATCAATACAAATATTTAAAATTGTTCCCAATATTTTCAATGTGACTGACAAACTGGCACCAAAACAACCCAGGGCCAACCCAGGGTCAATTCATGGTCTAATTAACATACACCGATTTTAAGGGTTCGAAGTCGATCAGTAGTGGTTTTTTTTCAGTATATTTCATTTATTGGCGTTGTGACATGTAATAATTCGCTCATTTTGATTTCTAGACAACAATCTAACCTAAACTAATCAAGAAATTTGTTAAGAAACTTCTTACACACCAATCCACTGACAAATCCGGTCCAAACAAGCACGTTTATAAGCATTTGGAATTTCGACTGTTAGTTAAGATGATCGACTGTCTCAAGAAATAAACGAAAACCTTGAAGGAAGAAAAAAATAATTAAATCAACTACGTTAAGATTTTTCTTCGAGGATGCCTAATGGGAGGTAGAGAAGAGCCAGACAGACTATCTCAGATTTTTTATTTTATTAACACATCGGCCGATTCCCACCAAGGCAGGGTGGCCCGAAAAAGAAAAACTTTCATCATCATTCACTCCATCACTGTCTTGCCAGAAGGGTGCTTTACACTACAGTTTAAAACTGCAACATTAACACCCCTCCTTCAGAGTGCCGCACTGTACTTCCCATCTCCAGAACTCAAGTCCGGCCTGCCGGTTTCCTCTGAATCCTTCATAAATGTTACTTTGCTCACACTCCAACAGCACGTCAAGTATTAAAACCATATGCCTCCATTCACTCCTATCAAATACGCTCACACATGCTTGCTGGAAGTCCAAGCCCTGCACACAAACTTCCTTTACCCCTCCCTCCAACCTTTCCTAGGCCGACCCTACCCCGCCTTCCTCCACTACAGATTTATACACTCGAAGTCACTCTGTCTCGTTCCATTCTCTCACATGTCCAAACCACCTCAACAACCCTCCTCAGCTCTCTGACAATCGTTTTGGTAATCCCGCACCTCCTCCTAATTTCCAAACTCGAATTCTCTGCATTATATTCACACCACACATTGACCTCAGACATGACATCTCCACTGCCTCCAGCCTTCCTCGTTGCAACATTCATCACCCATGCTTCACACCATATAAGAGTGTTGTATAACTATACTCATACATTCCCCTCTTTTTCTTCCATGGACAAGGTTCTTTGTCTCCACAGACCCGAAGTGCTCCACTCACCCTTTTCCCTCATCAATTCTATGATTCACCTCATCCTTCATAGACCCATCCGCGACATGTCCACTCCCAAATATCTGAATACATTCACCTCCCCCCATACTCTCTCCTCCAATCTGATATCCAATCTTTCGTCACCTATTCTTTTTGTTATCCTCATCACCTTACTCTTCCTATATTCACTTTCAATTTTCTTCTTTACACACCCTACCAAATTCATCCACCAACCTCTGCAGCTTCTCTTCAGAATCTCCCAAAGTAATGTCATCAGCAAAAGCAACTGTGACAACTCCCACTTTGTATTTGCTTCTTTATCTTTTAGCCCAACACCTCTTGCCAAGACCTCGCATTCACTTCTCTTACAACCCCATCTATAAATATATTGAACAACCACGGTGACATCACACATCCTTTTCTAAGGCCCACTTTTACTGGGAAATAGTCCCCTTCCCCTCCTACACACTCTAACCTGAGCCTCACTATCCTCATAAAAACTCTTCACTGCTTTCAGTAACCTTCCTCCTATTCCATACACCTGCAACATCTGCCACATTGCCCCCTATCTACCCTATCATACGCCTTTTCCAAATCCATAAATGCCACAAAACATCTTTACCCTTATCCAAATACTGTTCACCTATATGTTTCACTGTAAACACTTGGTCTACACACCCCTACCTTCCTAAAGCCCCTTGTTCATCTGCTATCCTGCTTTCTGTTTTACTCTTAATTCTTTCAATAATAACTCTACCATACACTTTACCAGGTACACTCAACAGACTTATTCCCCTATAATTTTGCACTCTCTTTGTCCCTTTGCCTTTATACAAAGGAACAATACACGCTCTCTGCCAATCCTAGGTACCTTACCCTCTTCCATACATTTATTAAATAATAGCACCAACCACTCCAAAATTATATCCCCACCTGCTTTTAACATTTCTATCTTTATCCCATCAATCCCAGCTGCCTTACCCCCTTTCATTCTACCCACTGCCTCACGAACTTCCCTACACCCACAACTGGCTCTTCCACACTCCTACAAGATGTTATTCCTCCTTGCCCTACACACGAAATCACAGCTTCCCTGTCTTCATCAACATTTAACAAATCCTCAAAATATTCTCTCCATCTTCCTGATACTCTAACTCTCCATTTAATAACTCTCCTCTCCTATTTTTAACTGTCAAATCCATTTGTTCTCTAGGCTTCCTCAACTTATTAATCTCATTCCAAAACTTTTTCTTATTTTCAACAAAATTTGCTGATAACATCTCACCCACTCTCTCATCTGCTCTCTTTTTACATTGCTTCACCACTCTTTAACTCTCTTTTTCTCTCCATATACTCTTCCCTCCTTGCATCACTTCTACTTTGTAAAAACCTCTCATATGCTAACTTTTTCCCTTACTACTCTCTTTACATCATCATTCCACCAATCGCTCCTCTTCCCTCCCGCACCCACTCGCCTGTAACCACAAACTTCTGCTGAACACTCTAACACTACATTTTTAAATCTACCCCATACATTTTCGACCCCATTGCCTACACTCTCACTAGCCCATCTATCCTCCAATAGTTGTTTATATCTTACCCTAACTGCCTCCTTTTTAGTTTATAAACCTTCACCTCTCTTTACTTACTGATTCTATTTTCCTTGTATCCCATCTACCTTTTACTCCCACTGTAGCTATAACTAAAAAGTGATCTGATATATCTGTAGCCCTCTATAAACATGTACATCCTGAAGTCTACTCAACAGTCTTTTATCTACCAATACATAGTCCAACAAACTACTGTCATTACGCCCTACATCATATCTTGTATACTTATTTATCCTCTTTTTCTTAAAATATGTATTACCTATAACTAAACCCCTTTCTATACAAAGTTCAATCAAAGGGCTCCCATTATCATTTACACCTGGCACCCCAAACTTACCTACTACACCCTCTCTGCATGTTTCTCCCACTTTAGCATTTAGGTCCCCTACCACAATTACTCTCTCATTTGGTTCAAAAGTTCCTATACATTCGCTTATCTCAGATATCCACATAAATTATTATTAATGTTATTATTATTATTATTATTATTATTATTATTATTATTATTGGATTGGTTTAACAAATTTTTGGTGTTTTAAGACTCTAACATCCAATTATCACTATTATTCTTATTATAATCCAGGGGAAGTGGTAAACTATTAAGGGTTATTCATCACCTGAGTAAGAATTGAGGTTATTCAGCATTAAATGTTCTATACAATCATGCCCACTAATTACTCACAAGCTAAAGCAATACGTTAATCAATAACAACTATTTACAATGACAAGCAATCAAGACTACAATAAGCAAGCGATTTCTAGGTCTTTCATTCAGGTTTTCCCGTGGAAGAGAAAAGCAGGAAAAGGAATAGAGTATCACACAAGAAAGGTAACTATGGACATAGGAGGGAGTGTCAAGAAGGAGAGACCTGGACACTGACCATGATACGAAGTATAACAAAAGTATGATTCATTAATTTACTTGAATGTGGTATAAAAGAAACAGCAGGTTCATTCCAGTCCACCGACGGAAGGAAAAGTTATACAGATAAAGCCCTTGCAACACTGTAGGCGGATTCGGGTTTAATGCTAATAATAATAATAATAATAATAATAATAATAATAATAATAATAATAATAATAATAATAATAATAATAATAATAATAATAATAATAATAATAATAAAGAAAGCCTTTGCCAAAAGCTAAAACTAGGTACAAAAAAGGCATGTAAAAATAAAGAGTAAGATGTCTGGTATGAATAAAACAAAGGACAATACAAGATCGAAGAATGGACATATAACAAATAAAATGAAAATGGACAGTCAATTCGAGAATTTAACAGCTTTCACAAGCACAAGCATATAAGATCAGCAACAAAATCTAGCAAGACGTCCTTATGAATATCTTTCTCACAGTACACAGTAATGACAAGCATAAGTTCCTTGAGGAAGAATGTTAATACTTGTCACAAGCATTTAGAGACAGCTACTCACAGTGACAAGGATAGTTAAGTATCGACATCCTTCTATGTAAACAACTTCTTACTGCACAAGGAAAAACTAAGAAATCAATATTTAAAGTTATTCTCGATTTCGCCTGAGCCCTCAAATATTCCATGTTATGTTTACTTCATTGTTTAGTAATAATTCAACAGTATGCAGTGGCAGGTAGTGGCTGTGGGTAAGAAATAGTATACAATACCGACAAATGTGAAACAAAACACATATGTAGTGTTAGGATATTTTAAAGGTACGTATTGTATTGTCGAAGTCGAGTTAAAGGTCTGTTTATGAATGTTTCTCTTCAGTAAATGCCAATATTTTCTCAAGTGTCTTTGAAGTCTCAGTTAATGGGTAGGTATTGCAGTGCAAGGGGTGACAGAAAAAAATAGATGAAGGAATGGAGATATTAGTAGTTGCCATGGAAGGAAAGGGTTGCAAAGGGTCAATTGTCTTCTCAAGATGGCGGGGTATGTGAGGGCAAAATTAAATCTTAACCAAGAATGATACTAAAGGGACATGGATTGCATGTATAACTGTTATGGATGTAGGAGGGGTCAGAGTTTGAGGTAAGCTATTTTAAAAATTTAATTTTGAAGGGATGAGGTGGAACGAGGTGTTGAAAAGGTTTTTTTTTTCAAGTTGTTTAGGATGTGACAGGCTGAGACGGTTGATGAAGAGGAAGGAACATCAGATGTAAGAACTATGGCAAAGTCATCACTGGGCTTTGATGTTACTGGGCAACCTGAAGCAGAAGCAACGACACCAACGAGAATACTAAGGGTGTCCGGTGCCACATTTAAGGAGGAAAGGGAGTCAGTTGCAAGTTGGGATATTACGAACAGTTTCCCCACAGATCGGACATTCTTCTGGTGATCTACAATATTTTGCAGAGTGACCGTATCACCAACATTTATGGTACAGTTCCTATGTTAGTATGAGTTCCCTCACTGGCAAACATTGACCTGCTATGTATACCCAGGAGGAAAGTTCACGACAATTAAATGTTTCTGTGTGCGAGCATGACGGTCATGCATTTTAACTTTGGCGAGTGGGAAATGTTCCAGTTCTAATTGTATTTATATGTACAAAGCGCAGTCTGTGAAGACTTGTGTGACTGTGTGAGGGACAACAATGGTCACATTGTCGGTGTACAGTCACCTCGGTCCCGCCAATGAGCTGAAGACGTCTTTACCTAATCATGCTGATCAACATCTTAAGTCTTGATGATGTGCATTTCAGTTTCTTTTAAGCGAGTGATTGAAGATGTCTTGGCCGATATGAGTCATGACCTTTTATGCAAGTTCATGGTCACAGATATTCACAGGTATATGGTTAGTTGCAGTGAAAAAATCCAATTTTCTTTTTATTAAAGATTTCTGTCATTGGGGGAAGTTTCAAAGTGATGTGTTTCATAGTATGGGATGGAGGTGTGCATGTTATGTCAGCGTCGCTCCTTGTCGATCATTGTCTTTTGGAAGATGACCTCGAATCAAGGTCACTCTGTCCTTTGGCTAGCCATCAATCCGAACATCGTCGTCGCAGCTTGGTGAAAGTCAACCCCACTGTCAAGGTAAAGTAGTGGGTCACAGGTACTCGTAGAATGTCAGGTGTCGAGCAGCACATGGTTGCCCAAAAGCAGTTCCGGGTTTTTAGGAAAGCTAATGGTCATTCATGGGTCGAAAGGTTATCACGGTAACTAAGAGCCAGAAGAATAAGAGAATGTCTTCGTTCGTCATAAAGAAAAAAGAAAGTATGGTGGGAACTCTGAGTATAAAGAAAAAATTACATATCCACTCTGAACCACGATCCCCTCCTCTGTGACAGGTAGTGCTGTTGTAGGTATAAACCTTGGTAATATATACAGACAAACTGGTTTAGAAAGACCCGCGAGTAAACACTAGGACATATTAGAAAACAGTTTCGGTCCTGGGACCTTGAGCACTTCTAACATACAGGGGATTGTTGTTGTATGTTCGCCGGTACATCCGGCCCGGGTCTTCTCCAAATGGTGACCCGGCATTGGCCCCCTAGGTAGAGGGTGTCGGTCATTTTCTTTCTTTCTTGCTGTGGCTCCCCATGATGGGGAGTGTCTTCTGACGTCGCATCTTCATCAGCAGATCTTGGTACTTCAGGCTGTGGTTCTACCTACATAGGAAGAAGAAGGATGGGGGATAAGAAAGAAGGAAGTGAGAGAAAGAATAGCTGTAGTGGGTAGTCTTGGTCGTCGTCGGGGTTCCCCGGAGTCGTCATCGAGGGGCGGGTGGTGGCTGGACTGGGAGCAGTGTCTCCAAGTCATGGGTGGCCAGGTAAACCAGCCGGGCTGCTTTGTCCTCGCGGGTCAGATCCCCAGGTGCCATCGGGAAGTGCCTGCGGCGGATGGACGTCGTCGCAGGACAGTCAAGCATGTAGTGAACTAGAGGCTTTGGAACCATCCGGTCGCAGTGGCGGCAAAGCTCCTCACTCATGCGTTCGATGAGGCGCTTTGCAGTAGGGTAGCCGAGGTGCAGGCGGTGGACACTGACTTGCAGCTCCCTGTTCAGTTTCCTCATGTTTGGTGGGGGCTCCCTACGTGTCGCTCTGTCATACCAGTGCCGGCTCCGAGATGCTCCTGGTGCTGGTAGTGGGCGTCTGGCTGCCGAAGCTGCCCCCAGGTGCACCTGCCTACGGCTAATGGCAACTGTAGTCGCAGGTTGGGCCGCAAGTGTGGCAGACTTAGCCGCCCCATCCGCCGCATCATTCCCAGCAAGGTCGATGTGGCTTGGTATCCAATTGATTGTTGCTTGCCGGCCCTGCTCGTCAAGTGAATGTAGGTCTCTTCTGATGGCCGTGAGGAGCCGGATGTTATCCTTGGGCTCCCTATGCATGATGGCCTGTATCGCCGCCCTGGAGTCGACGTGGATGACTGGAGGTTGGTGATGTTCCAGGAGCGCATGTTGGATGGCCCGCTGGATGGCAGGGGAGAAAAAGACAGTATATATATAGGCGGAGAGTGAGGTGTGAGTAACAAATGGTGACCTGAAGAATGTCATATTGGGATGAGCACAGGTAGACAATGAGATCACGTGACTCCTGTGTTGTAAGGCAGACAGTGGAATCACGTGATTTCCTTCGATGTTACAGCCCTTTTACTAACATTCCTACTGATGCTGCAATAAATATTCCGAGACAGAGGCTGACCAACAACCACGACCTCCCATTACCTTTCTGGACCTCATCAGTCTAGTGAATCTCTGTGTTAATTTCAACCTCTTTAAGTATCAGAACAACTGCTAGAAACAAAGCTTTGTAATGGTAATGGGCAGCCCTCTCAATAATGTGCTCGCCAACCTCATTCCCAACACCGTTTCCTGGCTAAAATACGTTGACGATATATTGGTTTTCTATCCGAGACCTTTCAATATTCAGGCCCTCAACAAGATCAGTACTGTCGAGCCATCAGGAAATTTTAAACAAAGAACATCTTGGAAAGCCTTTTCGAAAAAGATGGCAAACTTCTCTTTCGACGTCCCCCTGATCGCTCGATATGACAAACTCTCTCATGTATGAACTAACAGATCATCTTATACTTATGCATCAACACACCATAAAGAGATGTCCATATTGGCTTCTTCTGGAGAGCTTTTCGCATATCCAGCCTTTGTTTCCTTGAATAATGTATCTATATAACATAAGCCTTCACACGTCTTCAGTTCCCACCTTCCTTCATCCTGGATCGCAAACTCAAGACACAAACTATCCTCAACAAATATCCCGTGGAACAGCCCTCTAAGCAGTTTATGGTGCTCCCACGTGGTGATGTTGCAAGCTACTTGCTAAGAGCAACATAAATGTTTCCACCTTAAACACATCATCTATCAAAGACCTCACTATTAACGCAGCCACACAGACGGCGTCTACGCTTCAACGAACATAGAAACGTGAGCAAGAGAGACCATTCATGGTACGCCTGTGTCCTTCACAGGAACTCCACGGGACATTTGATAAATTGGGATGAGGCACAGCTCGTCCTCACAGGAAGAGATCTTAGATGCCGACGATGTCTGGAAGCCTCGCTAATCGCCGTCACCGACACCATAGAGCGTAACACTGGAAACTACAAAATTTACATTAGCATGCATGATACTCAACTAGGCCTACCTAACCTATCTAACAACACAGAAGTCACGTGATTCCATTGTCTACCTGTCCTCATCCCAATATGACATTCTCCAGGTCACCATGTGTCACTCACATCTCACTCTCCGCCTATATATACTGTCTTTAAAACCTCTTTATGCTAGAAGTGATCAAGGTCCCAGGACCGAAACGTTTTCTGATAAATATGTCCTAGTGTCTGTTCACGTGTCTTTCTAAACCAGTGCTTTTGTTCCCTGGAATCCACTTTTACCCTCGACTAGTACGCAACAAATATGATGGCAACTTCAGAACTGACTGAGCAAGGCTTAGTACAACTGAATGTTTAGACAGGAACACCAACTGTGCGCTCGTCTTTCAGCTGAAAATGTCGCTGTGTGAACTGCAAAGAATACCATGAGTCTTACACCTTCAGTTGCCACTTGATCCGAAGGCAACCTCCAGTAGTATTTATAAGTCTTACCAGATGGCTACCCAATGCCTCACTGGAGAGTCACCTGACATGCCCTAAGATGATCCAGTTTCCAGTTGGTGGAGTTACCCAACACTGCTATTGGAAGCCACATTAAAACACGGCCAATGGTGATTCCTTGTCCCTCTTTCCAGTAGTTGGATTTCACAAAAAGGGGAAGTTTAGGGGAATAAAATTCGATATGAAAAAGGAGAGAGGCGGTTCATTTCCTCGAATCAAGAGCTCCTTTGCCACGGCCACGGTATTGACCCCCTCCTCCTCCTTTAAAGGGAACACAGACCCTAGATATGCTTGGCTGCAGTAGGTCTACTCAATGAAGAATTAGAATTGCAACATCTGAGTATCTTTATTTGAAGAAGTTTCGCCGTCCAGTGCCTTTATCAATACAAATTCAAGGATATAATGGAAAAACAGTAGAGCTATATACAAAAGACGAGGTAATCAGTCCCTCAGCCTTGGAGTTAGGCCATTAGGCAAGTCCTGAAATCTATCATGATATCAAACACAATCACACAGAATTGACACAGCTACCAACTGGTAAAACCTTCAACATCAGATATTAAACCAAGTTTTCTGCAGAGAACTAGGTTTACTATACTAATAGCAGGAGTGTAAGAAATAAAATAGATGAGCTAAGATTAATTGCAAGTGCAGGAAACATAGATATTTTGCTATAACAGAGACCTGGCTAAATCTAAAAGATAGAGAGATGGCTTCTGAATGTAATATACAAGGCTATAAATTATTCCAAACTGATAGGGTCAACAGGAAGGGTGTTGTTTGGTTAATACAAATTAATGTTGTATTGAATACCCTCCTGTACAATATTTAAATATTTAATGTTGTCTAATACAACAATTTAAATTGTTGTATTAGACACTGAATCTGTTTGGTTACAGCTTTTTGACGGTCATGAAAAACTAATCTTGGGTGTGATTTACAGGCCCCCAAATCTTGATAGGGAGTGCAGTAAACTTCTATGGGACGAAATTCGTAAGGCATCTACATACGAAAATATTGTGCTGATGGAAGATTTCAACTTTAGACAAATTGACTGGAGCAATTTGACAGGAAATTTAGAGCCAAGTGACTTTCTTGATACGATTCAGGATTGTTTTTTAAAACAGTTTGTGACAGAACCAACTAGAGGAAATAACCTGCTAGACTTGGTTCTTGCCAGCAGGGAATCGCTAGTTAATAATCTTGAGGTTAATGATGAGCTTGGGGAAAGTGATCACAAATCACCCTAATAATGGCAATCAAGTCTCTGTCCCTGACTTCCGCCTGGCTGATTTCATAGGACTGAAAAATTACCTGGGTAGGTTGAGCTGGAATTACCTGACAATGGGTCAGGTAGATGGTGATGGTTGCTGATATGACGTTTTCCAGAGCATAGTTCTAGTTGCACAGACAACTTATGTTCCAAATAGCGAAATCAGATGAAACAAAAATGATCCAAAATGGATGAACAATAGATTAAAACATCTCATTGGTCAAAAGAGAGGCATATATAGGTAAATCAAAAGAGGAGAGGAACAATTAAGAAATCAATATATTCAGTTAAAGAGAGAAATAAAAAATGGAATAAGAAAAGCAAAAGAGGTTATGAGGTTAAAGTTGCAAGAGAACTGAAGACTAACCCAAAAGGATTCTTTAGGTATACAGAAGTAAGATCAGGGACAAGATAGGCCCACTCAAAAGTTTCTCAGATCTGCTCACCATCAGTGATAAGGAAATGTGTAGAATTTTTAACACATACTTCCTCTCAGTTTTTACACAGGAAGATACTAGCGATATTCCAGAAATAATAAATTATGTAGAACAGGACGATAGTAAACTATGCACGATTAGGGTCACAAGTGACATGGTCCTTAGACAAATAGATAAATTAAAACCTAACAAATCCCCAGGGCCCTGATGAACTGTAGCAAGGGTTCTAAGGAGGAACTTAAAAACCTATCTACTTCACATACACAAACTGGCATGGTGACAGATAAGTGAAAAATGGCAAATGTGATACCTATTTTCAAAGCAGGTGACAGGTCCTTAGCTTCGAACTATAGACCAATAAGCCTAACCTCCATAGTGGGAAAATTTATGGAATCAATAATTGCCGAGGAAATTCGTAGCCATCTTGAAAAGTATAAATTAATCAACGAATCTCAGCACGGTTTTTCAAAAGGGCGTTCCTGCCTTACGAATTTATTAACTTTTTTCACCAAGGTATTTGAGGAGGTAGATCATGGTAATGAATATGATATTGTGTATATAGACTTCAGTAAGGCTTTTGATAGAGTTCCACATCAGAGACAAATGAGAAAAATTAAGGCACACGGAATAGGAGGAGAAATTTTTTTCCTGGATAGAGGCATGGTTGACAAATAGGCAGCAGAGAGTTTGCATAAATAGGGAGAAATCAGAGTGGGGAAGTGTCATGAGAAGTGTTCCACAGGGGTCAGTATTGGGCCCCTTGTTGTTCACAATCTACATAAATGACATAGATGAGGGAATAAATAGCGACATGAGCAAGTTTGCCGATGACACCAAAATAGGCCATCCAATTCATTCTGCAGTGGTCGGAGAAGTGACAGATGCAGTTTAATATAGACAAATGCAAAGTTCTAAACATTGGACAGGACAATAACCATGCCACATATAAACTAAATAATGTAGATCTTAATATTACTGATTGCAAAAAGGATTTGGGAGTTCTGGTTAGTAGTAATCTAAAACCAAGACAACAGTGCGTAAGTGTTCGCAATAAAGCGAACAGAATCTTTGGCTTCATATCAAGAAGCATAAATAATAGGAGTCCTCAGGTTGTTCTTCAACTCTATATATCCTTGGTTAGGCCTCATCTAGATAATGCTGCACAGTTTTTGTCACCGTATTACAGAATGGATATAAATGCTTTGGAAAACGTACAAAGGAGGATGAGAAAGTTGATTCCATGTATCAGAAATCTTCCCTATGAGGAGAGACTGGGGGCCCTGAATCTGCACTCTCTAGAAAGGAGTAGTAGAATTAGGGGGGCTATGATTGAGGTGTATAAATGGAAAACAGGAAATAATAAAGGGGATGTAATAAAAAGGCTCATGGCTTTATAAAAATTAAATTCAGGAATAGACCCTTTTTAGAGATAGGGAAAAACCCACACTTTAACTAAAACATTTAGTTTAAATATTTATACTAATTCTTTATCCATTGGTATGATCAATCCTGTCTTTTAAGTAATTGAAAAAAAAAATTCCTGCACGACTCGCATGTGCGTCAAACGTCTTAGTAAATTTCCAGATTCTAAACATGCCTGGTCTTGATCTTCAGCTTAGATCAATTTACTTTATTTCTTGTCTAGTTTAAAGACATACAAAACGTCTAAGTAAGTTTGATTTTGCCTGGCTTTAATTTATAAGGCAAAATATGAGCATTCGCTGCCCAGCTCTGGCCGAGGCAGGTCGCTTGGTTCTGGCCCTCTAGCGGCGATTTTGGCAAGTTATATTTTCACTGCAAGATGGCGGCTCCATATCGCTGGCACTTCAACACGGTCTGTGTTGAGCTGGTGAAAGGGATTATTTTCCCTACAAACGCAGCAGTTGTGTTGCCAGTGATAATACGAGACGGTTACAGAATTGACAATGATATATATGGCATAGCGTTAAATGGAAGTGCATGGATCTTTGTCAAGCTGAATACTGCTGCTGTCTACGAGCAGCTTGTTGATAAATATGAGGACGTCTGCCTGCCCATCAATTCATCGTTGGAGGTGAAGCTTCGGGATGAATCTTGTCACTATACATGGGTGAAGATTTGGAACCTTCCATTTGAGGCTAGTGAACAAGATGTCAGGGATGCCTTTAAGGAGTATGGTATCATACACTATGCTTCGATGGGACGATGGGTGAATGGTTTGTATGAAGGAATGCCTGAGGGATCCTTTAACTTGAAGATGACAATTCGTATGTGGTGATGGAGGACTTTAGGTCACAGGTGTACATGACCTATGTGGGGCAACGGAGGACCTGTCGCCTCTGTGGCTCTTTTGAGCATTTAGCTGCTGATTGTGAGAGGCGGCAGGGAAGGCACCATGATGAGATGGGTGTCGTTGTATCCTCTGAAGAGGCTACTGCTGCCAGGGTGGATGGTGAGGTTGTGGCTCCAGCTGGGAAGTGGAGTGACATCGTGCAGGGGACTGTGGAGGTGTGTGAGACCCTGCAGGTGGGGTCACAGATCCCGGAGGCATGCGTGGCGAGTGGAGTTGGACTTGGGCATAGAGGCTGTGCTGCCCAAGGTCCTGCGGGATTTGTTAGACAGTCCTCAGGGGAAAGAAGATGAGGGTGCTAGTAAGCCAGAAGAAGAGTTGTTGTGTGAGTTGGAGGCTGGTGGGTGACAGCCCTGAAGGTAATGTTTGAAGTAAAGTGAAGTGCGAGTGTCGGTGCATAGGAATGAATGTGGGATGGACATGGATGCTAGCAGTGATTCGCAAAAGAGGGCCATGGGAGTGGAGGAAGATGATGTCCTGACCCCTGCCCAGAGATTGGGTAAGAAGGTTTGGGTTGATGTTTCTCAGAATTTGCCTACAGGGTTGAAGGGGTTGGGAGGGGCTAAAGGCATGCAGGCATCTGCCAAGGGAGTTGGCACCAGTAAGAGTTTGGGGCATAGGACAGCAAAGTCGAAAGGAAACCCACCTCACATCTATTCAAGTGTCTCACAATTAATGTTAATGGGCTGAGAGCTGAAGTGAAGAGGGCATGGGTTACAGTTACTCTGAGACGGTTCGCGATTGATGTGGGATTTCTACAAGAACATAATTATAAGTATGGAAGGGACCTTTTGATGTCTGGATATAGTGTGTATACTGGTAGTTCTGGGGGACTTAAGGGTGGGGTTGCGATAGTTATTAAAGATAACAGTCCCTTTCAGTTGATGGCTTGGGAGGAGGGGAGGGTGGTAAGGGTAGATGGTGTGTAGGGGGGTTGCGGTGACATTCATAGGGGTTTACTTGCCGGCTGTTGGCAGCAGGAGGGTGAAGAAAAAGTTCGTTGGAGATCAATTGGTTCACTTTTTGGGCAGTATGGCTGAAGTAGTGGTGATTGGTGGAGATTGGAATAGCATTATTAGGAAGAAGGATGTGGAGCCGCGCTGGGCGGGTTGGGAATTAAGTGTGTTGCGGGATGTCCTGGGGAGTGCAGGGGTGGTTGATGTTTGGGGGAGGGAGGGGTGGTTGAGCATACCTCGTGAAAGGAGGGGTTATGCTGCACGTTTAGATAGGATCTATGTGTCAAAGGTGGTCTCAGTGGGGGTGGTTCGTAGTGTGGATGTGGGCTTTTCTGATCACAGGGGTGTGTTGGCGGAGGTAGGATGGGGTGGAATGGTCAAGTGGTACCCGGGCAGCGGGAAACTTAATGTGCGTCTTTGGGGGGAGGAGGGTCAGGGGTTATTTGTGGAATGGTGGGGGCATCTGTGGGCCAAGGAAAGTGGAGGAGGATGTGATAACGTGGTGGGTAGCAGATTGCTAAGCCGGCTGTAGGGACTATTATAAGAAGAGGCAGGAGGAGGGGCAGTGGAGATACGGGTTGCAGAAGTATCTGAGGAACAATTGGGACTTTGTAGTGAGGGTAGGTCAGGAAGGTAGCTTGTGGAGAAAAGGACAGGTTGCAGGAGTTGCAAAAGCAGCGCTTTGATGCAATACGCTTGAAAGGGCCTTGAAGAGGCCTATGGGGCGATAGGCCATCGGCTTGTGTTTTGCATGCTTTTCGTAAAAAAGGAGGGTACGATGGTGATGCGAATGGAGGTGGAGGAGAGGTGGAGGATATACGAGGGGCAGGTTATGGGGTCGACAGGGGCCATAAGTTTATATATGGGACGATGGTATGAAGTTACTTGCGGAGAGGAGTGGATGAGGAACGAGAAAGATATAGTGGAAGAAGGAAATTGGCGGGTGTTGGATGATGAGGATAGGGAGGATATGGGAGGGGGATTAGTGAGGAGAGGTATGGATGGCGGTGAATAGTTTGAGCAAAAGGAAGTCGCGGGGATGGATTGAATCCCAAATGATTTTACGTAGTTCATTGGGTTGTCATGAATGATTGTTTGGTAAAGCTGTTCAATTGTATGAAAGAACTGTGGTTATGGGGTTGTCTCAGCATACTGGGGTGGTTGTCTTGGTAAAAAAGGGGATGGAGGGGATACCATTAGGAATTATAGGGGTCTGTCGTTAATGTGCGCCGATTATAAGATTTTAGTGAAAGTGTTGGGTAACAGGATTAAACGCGTGATTGGGAGGGTGGTCATGAGGGGACAATATGGTATTCGGGGCGTAGCATGCAAAGGGGACATGAAAGGATTAGAAATTTTATTGACAGTGGTGTGGGGGGATTTTAGTGATAGACTGGCAGGCAGCGTATGATTTGTGAATAGGGGGATATTTTGGAGGATTATGAGGAGGGAGGGGGTTTGGGGAAGAGATAGTGGGATGGGTGGAGACTTTGTATAAGGATGCGAGGGTGAGGGTGCAAATAAATGGTTTAGTGGGTGGGGATGTGTGTATGGGGAAAGGTTTGCATCAAGGATGTCCCTTGTCACAAATGCTTTTTGCGTGTATGCAAAATCCATTGTATAGATTGGTTACAGTAGGAGTGGGAGGGGATTTAGGGGTTTGGGGAGTGCAGCAGGTATCCTTGGGTGTGTGGATGATACCACTGTGATGGTGAAAGACAAGGAGGGCTTATGGAATGTGGGCACAATCCTTGGGGTTTTGTAAAGCTTCTGGAATGTGTCAAAGGGCTAAGTCTCTACTTTTGGAGGGGGGTGTGGTGGGGGATGGATGGGGCTGAGGTATGGTTGGGAATTGGGGATAGGTTGAAGATTTGTGGTATTGTTTTTATGAATGATTTGGGTGAAGCTAGTAGGGTTAATGTGGGAGGTGTGGTGGAAAAAGCAGTACTGAGGATGCGTGGATGGAGATCCGGTGGTTTAACTATTTTGCAGCGTGTAATTGCGGTGAATGCTTTAATTTATATTAAGATTTGGCATGTGGCTGGGCTTTTCCCGATGTTGAAAGGGGATATGGCAGAGTTGCTCAAACAGGTATTTGGTCTGTATGGGGTTACGGTAAGCATTGGCTGCGGAAGGAGGTTGTAATGAAGAGGGGGGGTTGGGGGATTGGACTGATTGATTTAGGGTGCGTGTTATGGGGCTGTATGTGAACATGTTTCATGCGTAAGGAGTGGGGACGTGGGGAGGAGGAGGGTGGGGGGTCATGGGGGCGGCGAGGTGGTGGAGAGGAAAAATTGGTGAGGTGTGGTGATATGTTGCAAAGCTACTGGGAGTGGAGAACCCTGGGAGGATTATGGCTAGTGTGTGGGAGCGAGCGGGAAGGGGGAGGAGGTGGTTGAGGGAAGCAGTGTTTCCTGTGATACTGGAAAGGGATAGGAAGGACTACGGGGATTGTGGTTAAGGGCACGGGAGAGGAGGTAATGATAGATTTTGCATGGGGTGCTAGCTTCAAGGGCTGTGTTGCATCGGATGGGGTTGGTGGGGAGCATATTGTGTTGGAGTGCGGTGAGGAGGACACTCATATCATGGATACATTTTTGGGCATTTAAGTGGTTAGGATTTGGTTAGGGGGTGATACATTTGATGGGGGGGGGATTAATGCTTTGCTGTTCTTGTGTTTGGATGTTGGGGGAGTGGGGCAGGAGGTGCAACAGGCACTTTTGTGTTTTTATTTGCATTTTTTTTTGTTTAGGGGCTCTAAAGGAAGCAACCTGGGGTAAGATGAGGGCTTGCAGCAACTATGTTGGACGAAATGCAGGAATCGGGGTTGTATGAGGAAGGTGTGGACAGGTGGTTTCCTGTTGAATACAGAGATATTGCGTTGATGGGTTGTTGGGGAGGGGGAACTGGTTAGGGGACTGATCTTTGTCGGATTGTATGAAAGGATGAGTGAGAAGGCTTATCTGTTGTTTGCTTGGTGTGATGGATGCAAAGGGGGCTTTAGACGGGCAGGGTGGGGGAGGGATGACGTGGACATCATGGTAAACGTTTTATGTTTACAACGGAATAACTAATGGGTATGGTGGTGAACTGAAGTACTGATGACGGGGGGAAGGTAGGTGGGGGAGGGGTTCTGTTGAGGTGGCTTTCCATAGACGTAGGTGGAAGGGTAGGTTTCTGTTGTGCACTTCTTGGGTGGTATGACAGGATAAAATTATAGATAAGTTATCATGTGACGGTATATTACAGATTTTTTGATGTATGTATACAATGGCGCATACATGTATGTTGCGATATGTCATAAAGTTATGTCTACTTCCTTTTTGTGTAAGCTATTGTAGGATGTGTGTCGGGTAGGGCATATGTTTTGGTGTGGATCAACTTTATTACTTGGAAAACGCTTGGGTGCTCCCTCATACGATGAGGTGTATGCGAATATTACAATGCTGTTGTTATATATTACACCTGGAGTGTCGTGTGTGTATTGGCTTAAGCCTCGTTTGTGGAGATATGGAAGTTTTTTTTTAATATATCATTAAATTGTGTACTTTAATGTTGTTTGTATGTTCTTGATGTCTGTGTGTCATATATATAGGAATATGCAACCTTATTCATTGTATGCACGTTGGGCGTTGATGTACATAGATGAGGTATGTATAATGTGTATGTATACTAATATAATATAGAAGGTTAATGTTAATGGGGTGTGGTGGGTAATTGCTACCTTAAAATAAAATGTCACATTAGTTGCATTTGTGTCCTTTTACTTAACATATTGTCGGTAATTTTACCAATATTATTAAATTGCTACCTTATATTATTTGTGATGGTAGCGATAGGTTGCGTCTGGGAAGTTAGTGAATTGTGTAGAATATAGTTGTTGATAGAGTAATATGCAAGGATCAGTTTATATGCTTAGGTTGCAGGTATGTGATCCTAGTGCATTAATTCTCTTTTGTTACATTGGTATATTGATGATTTATATATATATATATTTGTATGTACAAGGCACAAATACTGGTCTCCCATGGGATGGCATGAATTTTATTGTTAAGTTTATGGGTTATTTCGGTGTGTATTTAATTTTGTAAAGCAGTACGTCTTATGAACGGGTTGGTTCATAATTGTATAACAATTTATATGTATCATGTACGCTTATTCTAAATAAAATATAAAAAAAAATATATAGCATTTTGTAAAATTTGATTCATCAGTGTAATGAAGACTTGCCGATGAGAGGTCAGTAACCACAGGAAATAGAAACAAGATTGTCTATATATCAACCTCCAATTGAGGTTATATATGAAAAGGTTTTAGCTCCTGTTAATGTGTACTCAATTGGATGATGGAAATTGTCGTTCCAGAGATAAAATGCCATACTTGTAGTGGGGCCCACTTATAATAACCAACTTTAGTATGACTTAAGAGAGGGAACCGGAAATATCCAACAAGATTGAAGTAAAGAGAACATTTATAATTGTACGCCAAGTGGGTGGTTGTCTGCGGGGTTGGCACGCCTGGGACCAGTCCTGATGACGTCATCCCAAACAAACGTTGTTAGTTTGTGTTTTCCAAGTTGATTGACGGCCAGTCGTGTTTACCTGGGTTACACAGACTCCATCTCCCTTATACACTTCTCTACCTCCCTCTACTTTGGCCAGGCAACCATTAAATGATTAGCAAGGTACAAAATATAAATATATTGATCGACCACGGAAAAAGCAACCTTAAGATCTGCCCGGGGGTTTCAACTTTTGCTCCCTTTTTAAAAGGGTCAACGGGGTATTCCACGTGACTCTCGTCCCAAAGGTATCCCTATACGACCCAGGGCCGACTTACATCGCTACTAGTCTCTGTCATTTTATAAGAAAATTGAAAAAATTATTTAAATTGTTTATTGTGTCCTTCTACCTAAAAATTGTCTAATTTAAAAATTTTACAATTTCATATATATTATAATTTTTGTGTAACTGTATTTAATATATGCCTAAATAAACTTTAGAACCAGTTTATAAGTGTTAAGTAATCTGGTCAGTTTTATGGGGTGTTAATAATCATGGTCAGTTTTTATAGGGGTTTAAGTAAACATGGCCCGTTTTATGGGGGGGTTAAGTTAACAACCAGCTTATATGGGGAAATTTAAAAAAAGGCCGTTTTATGGGGTTTTTTGTTAACATGACCAATGGGGTGTAAAAACTTTGGCTTTTAAAAAAGGGGGAAAAATCGACCACTTATATGGGGGGTTAAAAACATGGCCCGTTTATATGGGGGTTTAATAAACTGGAATATGGGGTGTTAAAAACATGGCCGTTTTTAAAGGGGTTGAAAACATGGCCAGTTTAATTTTTTTGGTTAACATGACCAGCTTATTGGGGGTTTAAGAAACATGGCCAGTTTATATGGGGGGTTAAATTAACAAAAATTTTAGGGTGGAAAAAAATGGCCGGTTTTTTGGGGGGTTTATAAACTGGCCCGTTTGGGGTGTTTAAAAAAAATGGCCAGTTTATATGGAGGGTTAAGTAAACATGGCCAGACGTGTTAACCTTCTAAAAACTTTAGATCGAGGCTACACAGTGAAATTTTTAAAATTTTAACAAAAAACATAACAAATTTTAAAAGATCCTTTTTACAAGGCCCCCCTGCTTTATCAAAATCAAAAAAAACAGAT
>WNWK01029754.1:0-24104 GCA_009830355.1 Cherax destructor
TTGGTTTCGTTTGCCCTGGTTTTCAACGACTTTTTGTCAAAATATTGTCCCAGTTTCGTTCGTAACCTTAGTTTTCGTGCACCGTACTGAACGTGTATGCCTGCCTGCGCCCACACAAAGCATCCCACGTATGCATTCTGAGTCATTCTGGCTTTGTTGGTGGTAGAGAGTGGTAGTGATGGTGGTAGAGGGTGGTAGTGATTGTGGTAGTGATGGTGGTAGAGGGTGATAGTGATAGTGGTAGAGGGTGGTAGTGGTTGTGATGGTAGTAGAGGGTGATAGTGATGGTGGTAGAGGGTGATAGTGATGGTGGTAGAGGGTGGTAGTGATGGTGGTAGAGGGTGGTAGTGGTTGTGATGGTGGTAGAGGTTGGTAGTGATTGTGGTAGAGGGTGGTAGTGATGGTGGTAGAGATAACCTCTCCTCCCTCTCCTCTCCTCACCGTCTTCCATACGCCAACAAGAGTCTTCAATAAAGCTAAAAGTGATTTAAATGTTCATTTATCCATTTCATTAGTGCTTTATATTTATTTCTCATTGTTTTCTGTATGTAAAACTATAGTTATTCTCTATAAAATGTATTTTTTGTTAATATTTTTGGGTGTCTGGAACAGATTAACTGGATTTACATTATTTCTTATGGGAAATATTGCTTCAGTTTTTGTCGAATTTGGTTTTCGTCACACTGGAACGAATTAAAAACGAAAACCGAGGTTCCACTGTATAGTGTTGTCAACTTTTATAGTGACCTGAGCTTGTATAGGGACCTCACTTTGTATAGTAACTGTTGCTTACAACATACCATGTCTGATTGTTATTGTTTGTGATTTTCCTTGACAGGTACTAAGTTGGATTCATCCAGAAAGTCAGGCAACCATCACACGTTGTGCTCAGCCTCTCGTTGGTGTTAGCGGGAAGAGAAGCCGCGATGATGAAGCTTACATACAGCACATCATGGATGCTAATGCTCAGAGCCACAAGATTTTCATTATGGATGCTCGACCCAGGTACAGTGTACATGAGGTAAAATTGTATATACAGTGGACCCTTTGTTTTCGTTACTCTCTGATTTCGTGATTTTTTTTTTATTGCCGACTTTTTTCATAAAAATATAGTCTCTGTTTTCGTTAATTCCCTCTCGTTTCGTCGGTCATACGGAACATTACCCTGCGAGGTCATATGAAACATTTTGTAATAATTCATTGTTTTTTGCCCTTGTTTATTGTGTGTGACTGCTAAGTAAGCCACCATGGACCCAAAGAAAGCTCTTAGTGCCAGTCCTTTGGTAAAGAAGGTGAAAAATACAATAGAATTCAAGAAAGAACTCTTAGCAAAGTACCAAAGTGGAGGAGGAAGAGAGAGGGGAGAATGTGCCTTCTTCAGTGATTCAAGTGATTCTACCATATGTACGATACTAAAGCAGCAGGAGTCGATAAAGGCTATAGCGCCAGCCAGAGATAAAGTGTAGCATTAACAGTGTAGCAAGTAAGTTAAGTGATTATGCAATAGAAAAAGGACGACACGAAACTAACTCCTCCAATGTTGTTGGAGGTATATAGGGCCACTGACAAAATACGCTGCCCTCTGCCAGCATCTCCTCCAAGGTAAGTGTAAATATTTCTTATTTATAAACCCAACAATAACAACACCACCACCACCACTCGTCACATACGTAATGACATATTTTATTTATTGTAGAGAATATATCATGTTTCTATTTTATTAATATTGTTTATTATGTCATATTAGATGAATTGTGATAGATAAATAAGCCTTAGAGTTGATATTAGCATCATATTGAAACATTTTATACGGCTCATGCTGTCAGTGGCCCTGATAAACCCAACAATAACAACACCACCACCACCACCACTCGTCACATACGTAATGACATATTTTATTTATTCTAGAGTATATATCATGTTTCTATTTTATTAATATTGTTTATTATGTCATATTAGATGAATTGTGATAGATAAATAAGCCTTAGAGTTGATATTAGCATCATATTGAAGCATTTTATCATGTCTCCAAACATTAAACTCGCCTCCTCTGGAATGGATTAATTGGATTTACATTATTTTTATGGGAAATATTATTTTGGTTTTCGTCAGACTCTGGAACGGATTAATCATGAAAACCGAGGGTCCACTGTATGTACATGTGCGAGCGTGCGTATGTGCATTCTTGCACATGTACTTACAGTAGACCCTCATTTAGCACGACTTTATGTTGCGCGTTTTGGGTATTACACGATTGAAGAATTGTAGCACATTTTTATCTAACATGACGTAAACCTTATATTACACGATTCGCTGGAGGGGAAAAACTTTTGAGCGCGCGGTCGCCTGCGGTGGGTTAAACCATTGAGTCAATGGAGGAGTCCTACTGCTATCCCCAGCCACCCTCACCCACCCACGCATCCCTCCCAGCATTCAGTTTGATTCATACGCATGCAGGACGACAATAATCAGGAAGCTCGCTGTGTTTATTTACATACATTTTCTCATTTTCATTGCATTTTGATAAATCAGTGTACACATAAAAAAGAGGTAAACATAAGTCTGACTGACTGACTTGACTGAATGACTTACTGATTTGACTGAATGACTTACTGACTTGACTGAATGACTTATTGACTTGACTGAATGACTTACTGACTTGACTGAATGACTCACTGACTTGGCTGAATCACTTGACTGAATCACTTGACTGACTTACTGAATCACTTGACTGACTTACTGAATCACTTGACTGACTTACTGAATCACTTGAATGACTTACTGAATCACTTGACTGACTTACTGAATCACTTGACGGATTTACTGAATCACTTGACTGACTTACTGAATCACTTGACTGACTTACTGAATCACTTGACTGACTGGACTGAATGACTTAAGTTAGACACTCTAGTACAACCATCGACTTCAGTACCAGAACCTCTACCATCCACCTCAGCCCAGTAGGGCCACAGCATAACTCTCCACTCTCTTTACAATCATCCACAAACATCATTACCCACAATTTAAGGTAAGAAATACTATTATTTCTATTGCATTTGTAGTCTTAAGCAGTAATATATCAAAACAATGAACTACAATTACATATTCGCCTTAAATTTTTGCAAGATCTGTTGGTCTAAGAAAAATTTGTTTGGCTTTTTGGGGACTCCCAGGAACCTAACCCTATTTTTTTCGATAAGTTCTTCTAATTATCTAACACGATGTTTTCAGGACCGTAACTACCGTGCTAAATGAAGGTCTACTGTATATGCATATACATACATATCCAGAGGCGGGAGGGAAACTGTACGTTGGGGTGGGTATTGAGAACTTTCAAAACAAGGGAAATAATGCCGATGGTGACACTCTTCAAATCGCTAGTGCTCCCTCACTTAGAATACTGTTCTGTGCTGACGGCCCCGTTCCGGGCAGGAGAAATATCAGAGCTGGAACAAATTCAGAGATCGTTTATGGCTCACATTGAGCCATTGAAACATCTAAATTATTGGGAACGCCTTCAAGTCTTGAACATGTACTCATTGGAACGGAGGAGAGAGAGATACATGATAATATATACTTGGAAAGTACTTGAGGGCCTGGTCCCAAATATGCACACTGCCATAACAACATACTGGAGAGAGAGATATGGGAGAAAGTGTAAAATAAACCCAGTGAGGAGCAGGGGTGCGGTGGGGACAATACGGGAGCACTGTATTAACATCCGGGGGTCCCAGACTATTCAACATCTTACCAGAAGATATCCGAAACATGGCTGGAACCAGTGTAGAAGCCTTCAAGAGGAAACTGGACAAGTATCTTCATCGGGTGCCAGATCAACCAGGCTGTGATGGATATGTGGGGCAGCGGGCCTCCAGCAGCAACAGCCTGGTTGACCAGGCAAGTACCAGACGAGCCTGGCCCATGGCCGGGCTCAGAGAGTAGATAAACTCTCGAAACTCTTCAAAGGTATATCAAAGGTATGTGTACCAGATGCAGGCCTAGCTGGATTCTGGCTGGCTGGTGGGCAGGCTTCCTGCCTTACCTCTTGCACGCCTGACCATGCACTTTCTCTTCCTTGCCTTACCTGCCTTGTCTTGCTCTATCTGTGCTTCTTGTAGATACACTGAGCCCCCGGTTCTCGTCGGCAATCCGTCACAGAGGGCCCGTCAACCACCGGTTTGGTCAAACTCCGATTCTATTTTCCCCATAAGAAATAATGGAAATAAAATTAATCTGTCCCAGACATCCAAAAGTATTAAAATAAAATATTTTTTAGAACTTTTTGACATTAAATTAAACACAATTTTATAAAATAATTAAGAAATAAATAGTACAATAACATGTCACTTACATTTATTGAAGAGTTGTTGATGTGTGGAGGACGGGAGGAGGGGAGAAGGTGGTACCTGCTAGTGTTTGGAAGGGGAATCCCCTTCCATTAACACTGCAGGTACTAAGTTCTTTTCTGAGGTTACTGGCCTTTTTCTTTGAATGCTACACTCCCTGCATGAATGCTACACTCCCTGCATCCTTGCTACACTCCCTGCATCCCTGCTACACTCCCTGCATCCTTGCTACACTCCCTGCATCCTTGCTACACTCCCTGCATCCCTGCTACACTCCCTGCATCCTTGCTACACTCCCTGCTTGCCTGCTACACTCCCTGCATCCCTGCTACACTCCCTGCATCCCTGCTACACTCCCTGCATCCCTGCTACACTCCCTGCTTGCCTGCTATAGTCCCTGCATCCCTGCTACACTCCCTGCATCCTTGCTACACTCCCTGCATCCTTGCTACACTCCCTGCATCCCTGCTACACTCCCTGCATCCCTGCTACACTCCCTGCATCCCTGCTACACTCCCTGCATCCCTGCTACACTCCCTGCATCCTTGCTACACTCCCTGCATCCTTGCTACACTCCCTGCATAAATGCTACACTCCCTGCATGAATGCTTCACTCCCTGCATATTCTTTACCACAGGCTTGGCACTAGGAGCTTTCTTGGGGCCCATGGTGGCTTATTTAGCAGTTGCAAGCACTAAAAACACTGGAATAATGACAATATATATGTTATGAATGCGTGGGTGGTGCGTGGGTAGTGTTCGCTCGCTTGTAAACAATAACACACTGAGTGCCTGGGCGCCCAGCTGGGCCACGGCCACACACGTACGCGTTCGTGATGGATAGCCGACTCGCCGAACTCTGAGTGGCCGCCTAATACCGAGTCAAAAATATTGTAAAAAAAAACGTCGAACACCGATTTGGCCGAGCTCCGACGTCGTCGAACACCGTGGGTTCACTGTAATCTTTTTTCCTCTGGCAATATAATTTTTAGTTGGACACAAGAGGCTTGTCTCTGTCACCACTGTGAAAATGGACAGGTCCTGTGCAAAGCCTTGATCATACAAGCTTTTGATTAGCGGAGTTGGATGATTTTATCAAGCATATGGCCAGACTAGACAAACATTTGATATAGCATATCGGGTCCTCTTCGTGGTTATTTAAATCAGACATCCCATTAAACATATATGTTGAGCCACTGTCCGGCCAGATTTTTTTTGTCCGTTTTAACATATCAATTTTATGGGGGTCCATTTTATCAGACGTTTACTGTATTTCCATTCCATCTACTATTACAATTTTTAGAACACTAAGCAGTAATTACATAAGAGGCCTCTGCCTTCCTTTACTGCCAACAAGTGTTGGTGACTAGAACAACAAGTGTTAGTGGCTGGAACAACAAGCCAACAAGTGTTGGTGACTGGAATAACAAGTGTTGGTGATTGGAACAACAAGCCAATAAGTGTTGGTGACTGGAACAACAAGTGTTGGTGATTGGAACAACAAGCCAGCAAGTGTTGGTGACTGGAACAAGTGTTGGTGATTGGAGCAGCAAGCCAACATGTGTTGGTGACTGGAACAACAAGCCAACACGTGTTGGTGACTGGAACAACAAGCCAACAAGTATTGGTGATTGGAACAACAAGCCAACAAGTGTTGGTGACTGGAACAACAAGCCAACAAGTGTTGGTGACTGGAACAACAAGCCAACAAGTGCTGGTGACTAGGGCACAAGGAAACAAGTGAGTAATATAAAGATACATAATGCAGAGCCAGCCTTTATTTAAGACCAAGTTTCACTCAGGATTGAGCATTTTTAAGTCTTCAGAGGAACCCTAAACAATTTTCTAAATATACATTCCAGTGATGTTGAGAGAGATGGAGGCTGGAGGCAGTGGAGACGTTATGTCTAAGGGTAATGTGTGGTGTAAATATTATGCAGAGAATTTGTACTAGTGTGGAAATTAGGAGGAGGTGTGGAGCTATTAAAAGTATTAGTCAGAGGGCTAAAGAGGGGTTTGAGGTGGTTTGGTCATTTAGAGAGAATGAAACATAGTAGAATGACTTGGAGTGCATATAAATCTGTAGGGGAAGGAAGATGGGGTAGGGGTCGTCGTCAAAAAGGTTGGAAGTAAGAGGTAAAGGGGTTTTGTTGGCGAGGGACTTGGACTTCGAACAAACGTGCATGAGCATGTTAGATAGGAGATAAAAATAAAGATTTTATTTTTTTGTAAAGGTTACAATGTGTAATTACAATTTTGGTTTGCTAAGTGCAGTGGACCCCCGAGTATCGGCCGTAATTCATTCCAGGAGCTAGGCCTCAACTTGAACTGGCTGAAAGTCGAACTAATATTTCCTATAAGAAATAATGTAAATACAATTAATCCGTTTCCAACCAAAAATATTCACAAAAAAATTATTTTTTTAAAGAATAAATACTATAGTTTTACATACAGAAAACAATGAGAAATAAATATAAAGCACTAATTTTAATGGATAAATGAACATTTAAATCAGTTTTACCTTTATTGAAGAATCTTGTTGGTGTATGAGAGAAGCAGGAGAATTTGTTTAGAGGAAGGACTAGATAGTCCTTCAACATGACACTAATATCAACTCTACGGCTTATTTATCTAGCACAATTCATTTAATATGATATACAGTGGTACCTCGACTTACGATATTAATCCGTCAGAGAGGGCATATCTTAAGGAGAAACAATCGTTACTCGAATCAATTTTCCCCATAAGAAATAATGGAAATAAATTTAATCCGTCCAAGACTTCCAAAAGTAGTTAAATAAAATATTTTTTAGAACTTTTTGACATTAAATAATACACAATTTAATGAAGAATACCTAAATACACATGTAAATATTGTACAATAACATGTCACTTACATTTATTGAAGAGTTGTTGATGTGTGAAGGACAGGAGGAGGAGAAGGTGGAGTAGTATGCTAGTGTTTGGAAGGGAATCCTTCCATTAACACTGCAGGTACCAAGTTCTTTTCTGGGGTTACTTCCCTTTTTCTTTTAATGCCACTAGGACCAGCTTGAGAGTCACTGGACCTCTTTCTAACAATAAATTTGTCCAGGGAGCTCTGTGTCTGGCGATTCTTTAAAACATGTATTTCTGTTCCTCTTTGCCACAGGCTTACCACTAGGATCTTTCCTTGGACCCATGGTAGCTTATTTAGCAGTTGCAAGCACTAAAAACAGTGGAATAATGACAATATACTGGTATGAATGCGTGGGTGTGGGTGGGTGGTCGCTCTCGCTTGTAAACAATAGCACACTGACGCTCCCTGGAGTGCGCGCTCAGCTGGGCGCCACGCGGACACGTCCGTGCGAATGTCGTTACACGAAGCAAACATCGTTACTCGCAATCATTTTTTACGTTATAAATATCGTTCTGAAAATAACGTAAGATGACAGCATCGTAACACGAGGTATGACTGTAATAAACAATATTAATAACTTAGAAACAAGATATATACAGTGGACCCCACTATTCAAACTTAATCCGTTCCAGGAGCTAGTTCTCAACGCAAAATGTTCGAGTGGCGATTTAATTTTTCCCATAAGAAATAATGGAAATACAATTAATCCGTTCCTGCTGTCAGGAGGCATGACAAAATAGCACTTCACTGTGAAGCTATTATTAACTTGACAGCTTATTTATCTATCACAGTTCATCTAATATGACATAATAAACAATAAATAACATAAAAACCTGATATACACTCTAGAATGAATAAAATATGTATGTCATTACGAATGTGGTGGCTGGGAAGGATGGTGGTGGCGGGCATTCTCGCTACAGCTGTGAAAACATCTTCCCATTCTTTCTTCCTTCAGACGTGTTAGTATAAGAGAAAACGGAGTTTGTAATGCTATCTGCATTAGATCACTTCCAGTCAGCTTCAAGGAATGAACAGAAATCATACGTGTCAGGCTGGTTACAGGAACAACTGTTTTTTTTTACAAAACTCCGAACCTTCGTTTAATCTTGTTTACTCACCACTGCCTCTACCACCACTGCCTCTACCATTGCCTCAACCACCACTGCCTCTCACCACTGCCTCTCACCACTGCCTCTACCACCACTGCCTCTCACCACTGCCTCTACCACCACTGCCTCTCACCACTGCCTCTCACCACCACTGCCTCTACCACCACTTCCTCTACCACTGCCTCTACCACTGCCTCTACCACTGCATCAACCACCACTGCCTCTCTCCACTGCCTCTACCACTGCCTCAACCACCACTGCCTCTCTCCACTGCCTCTACCACCACTGCCTCTACCACCACTGCCTCTACCACCACTGCCTCTCACCACTGCCTCTCACCACTGCCTCTCACCACTGCCTCTACCACCACTGCCTCTACCACCACTGCCTCTACCACCACTGCCTCTACCACCACTGCCTCTACCACTACTGCCTCTACCACCACTGCCTCTCACCACTGCCTCTACCACCACTGCCTCCCACCACTGCCTCTACCACCACTGCCTCTCACCACCACTGCCTCTACCACCACTGCCTCTCACCACTGCCTCTCACCACTGCCTCTACCACCACTGCCTCTCACCACTGCCTCTCACCACCACTGCCTCTACCACCACTTCCTCTACCACTGCCTCTACCACTGCCTCTACCACTGCATCAACCACCACTGCCTCTCTCCACTGCCTCTACCACTGCCTCAACCACCACTGCCTCTCTCCACTGCCTCTACCACCACTGCCTCTACCACCACTGCCTCTACCACCACTGCCTCTCACCACTGCCTCTCACCACTGCCTCTCACCACTGCCTCTACCACTACTGCCTCTACCACCACTGCCTCTCACCACTGCCTCTACCACCACTGCCTCCCACCACTGCCTCTACCACCACTGCCTCTCACCACCACTGCCTCTACCACCACTGCCTCTCACCACTGCCTCTCACCACTGCCTCAACCACCACTTCCTCTCACCACCACTGCCTCTCACCATTGCCTCTACCACCACTGCCTCTACCACCACTGCCTCTACCATCACTGCCTCTCACCACTGCCTCACACTTAATAAACAAACTCCAAACAATTATAATTAAGTGTGATATGTATGGATGAGCGTGCAGGGTAATGTTCTCTCAAGTGTAAACAATGCGGGACTGGCTCTCCAAGCGCCTGGTCAGACAAGTGATGGACGCACTTGTTCGAATCGTGATATTTTGTTTGCATGGCGATATCGATTTTCTTGTTCTAATAATGATATGTTCTATTGCCGAGCCGTTTGAATAGCGGGGGTCCACTGTACTCTAGAATGAATAAAATACAGTGTACCCCCTGGTTTTCGTAATTAATCCGTTCCAGATGGAGTTACTAACACTGAATATTATGAACTCCGAATCTATTTTCCCCATAAGAAATAATGGAAATTCGATTAATCCGTTTCAGACACCCAAAAGTAAAAATAAAATATTTTTGTACATTAAATATACAGTCTCTCCTCACTTGACGATGGAGATAGGGACCCAAGACACCGTCGGTAAACGAATTTGTCGCTAAACGAGGAGCATACTATACAGGTCTCCCTCCACATTTGTCCAATCTCTCTTTAACCCTTTCGGGGTTATGGTCGTACAAGTACGTTTTACGCACTGTGGTTAGTGACGTACTAGTATGCCTAAATTCTAGCGCCCTCAAATCAAGCAGAAACAGGCTGTTAGGCCTAGATGTGATAGAATGGGTCTGTGCGGTCAGTGTGCGCAGTATAAAAAAATTTCTGCACCACACAGTTCATAATAAGGAAAAAACACTCTGACCGTGTTTTTGGTTTAAAACAGCGACTTTGCAGTCTATTTTCGTATGGTATTTATGCTTGTATTCTCGTTTTCTTAGTCTCCTTTTATAGAATAGATGATATATCACACAAATAGAGATAATTTTGACTGGTTTCACGATGACAAGTACAGTGGTCCCTCGGTTTTCGTGTTTAATCCGTTCCAGAGGGAGGCACTAAAACTGAAACACACGAAAACTGAAGCCATTTTCCCCATAAGAAATAATGGAAATTCAATTAATCCGTTTCAGACACCCAGGAGTATTAACAAAAAATAATTTTTTAGAGATTAAATATAGATTTACATACAGAAAAGAATAACAAATAAATATAAAGCACTAATAACATGTATAAATGAACATTTAACATCACACTTACTTTTATTGGCGACTCTTGTTGGTGTATGGAAGATGGAGAGGAGAGGGGAGGCGAGTTTATTGTTGGGAGGCAGGACAAAATCTTCAATTTGACACTAATATCAGCTCTACGGCTATTTATCTATCACAATTCATCTAATATGACATAATAAACAATATAAATAACATAAAAACGTGATATACACTCTAGAATGAATAAAATATGTGTCTCATTACGAATGTGGTGGCGGGCATACTCGGTCCAGCTATGAAAACATCTTCCTATTCTTTCATCCTTCAGACGCATTAGTATAAGAGAAAACGGAGTTTGTAATGCTAACTGCATTAGATCACTTATTTCCAGTCGCTTCAAGGTGTGAACAGAAATCATTCCTGTCCAGGCTGGCTGGTAACAACAACAGCAGCAGCAGCAACAACAACAACTGGTTTGTTGACAAAACTACCGAAACTTCTACACTCTCATTCTCTCTCGTTTATTCATTTAATCTTGTTTACTCACCTCTCACTCAACATTAAGACTGCCTCTCACCACCACTGCCTCTCACCACCACTGTCTCTCATCACCACTGCCTCATCACCACTCTCACCACCACTGCCTCTCACCACCACTGCCTCTCATCACCACTGCCTCTCACCACCACTGCCTCTCATCACCACTGCCTCTCACCACCATTGCCTCTCATCACCACTGCCTCTCACCACCACTGCCTCCCATCACCACTGCCTCCCATCATCACTGCTTCTCATCACCACTTCCTCTCACCAATTTGCTACGATTTCTTTCTTTAATTCTATGGTGTTCCTCACTTTCTTTACCAAAGGACTGACACTAGGAGCTATCTTTGGGCCCGTGGTGGCTTATTTAGCAGTCACACACAATAATCAAGGGCCAAAAACAATGGATTGTTAAGAAATGTTTTGTATGAACTCGCAGGATAATGTTCACTCAACCAGAAACAATGCTACACTGCCTGAGAATGTGCGTGGGAGGCGGGCTTGCATGTGCGCTGGGCACTGGACAGGGTTCCGGCCGAGCACGAGCGGAGGACACACGAAAACAGGGGCAATTTTCCACGAAAAAACTACCACGAAAACTGAAATACACGAAAACAGAGATACACGAAAACCGAGGGACCACTGTACCTTGAAACTGAGCGCAAAGTAGCAAAAATGTTCGATTTTGGCCGATGTTCAAGAGTAAACAAATCACACCATGCATCCAATACACATCAACTGGAGAGTCCAATATTCTTGGACAAGTGCGCTGATATTATTTATACCATTTTTACAATGATGCAGTTGTATACATAACAGTAAATCTTCTATTTTTTGTGAGAATAAAAATTCAAAATGGAAAGCAAAAGTAATGTAAGAGGTGCCTGGAGACGTGACATAAGAACATAAGAAAGGAGGAACACTGCAGCAGGCCTGTTGGCCCATACTAGGCAGGTCCTTCACATTCCATCCCACCAACAGAACACTTGTTCAACCCAACTTTCAATGCTACCCAAGAAATAAGATTTGATAATTTTATTTACTCATGTGCAATTCCCACTCAAATCCAACCCCTCTCACTCATGAATTTATCCAACCTAAATTTAAAACTACCCAAGGTCCTAGCTTCAATAACCCTACTAGGCAGACTGTTCCACTCATCAACTACCCTATTTCCAAACCAATACTTTCCTATATCCTTTCTAAATCTAAACTTATCTAACTTGAATCCATTATTGCGGGTTCTCTCTTGGAGAGATACCCTCAAGACCTTATTTATATCCCCTTTGTTAATACCTATTTTCCACTTGTATACCTTGATCATGTCTCCCCTCATTCTACGTCTTACAAGTGAATGTAATTTAAGGGTCTTCAATCTTTCTTCGTAAGGAAGATTTCTAATGCTATGTATTAATTTAGTCATTCTACGCTGAATGTTTTCTAACGAATTTATGTCCATTCTGTAATATGGAGACCAGAACTGAGCTGCGTAATCTAGGTGAGGCCTTACTAATGATGTATAAAGCTGTAATATAACCTCTGGACTTCTGTTGCTAACACTTCTGATATAAATCCCAGTAATCTATTTGCCTTATTACGTACGCTTAGGCATTGCTGTCTTGGTTTAAGGTTGCTGCTTACCATCACCCCCAAGTCCTTCTCGCAATCTGTATGGCTAAGTTCTACGTTATTTAACTTATAAGTGCCTGGGTTATGGACACTCCCGGCTTTAGAACTTTGCATTTATCTACATTGAACTGCATCTGCCATTTTTCTGACCAGGAATTGAGTTTGTCTAAATCCTCCTGTAGTTCACTGACATCTACGTCTGAATCGATTATCCTACCTATCTTCGTGTCATCAGCGAATTTGCTCATATCACTAGAAATTCCCTCATCAAGGTCATTTATATATATTATAAACAAAACGGGCCCAAAACCGATCCCTGTGGAAGCCACTTGTTACAGATCCCCACTCAGATTTAACCCCATTAATGCACACCCTCTGCTTCCTATTGGTGAGCCATGACTCGATCCATGAAAACACTTTTCCCCCAATGCCGTGAGCAGCCACTTTCTTTAACAGTCTCTGATGTGGTACTCTATCAAAAGCCTTACTAAAATCCAAATAAACAATATCGAATTCTTTATCATGATCAACTGCCTCAAAAGCCTTACTGAAAAAGTTAATAAATTAGTTAGGCAGGAACGGCCCCTGGTGAATCCATGTTGAGTATCATTAATCAAATTATGCCTATCGAGATGGCTTCTTATGTTATCAGCTATAATCGACTCTAATAATTTGCCTACAATTGAAGTTAGACTTATTGGGCGGTAATTTGATGGTAACGACTTGTCCCCTGCTTTAAAAATAGGAATTACATTAGCCATCTTCCACGTATCAGACACTACACCTGTTTGAAGAGATAGGTTAAAAATGTTAGTTAAGGGTTCACAGAGTTCAATTTTGCATTCCTTAAGAACCCTTGAAAAAAGCTCATCAGGGCCTGGCGATTTATTTTGCTTCAAACGGTCTATCTGTTTGATAACAATTTCGCTAGTGACTGAGATACTACATAATTTATCTGTTTCAGGCCCACTAAAATACCTAATTCTTGGGATATTATTAGTGTCTTCCTGAGTGAAAACCAGAGAAAATAATTATTAAAAATAGAGCACATTTTATTCTCTTTGTCAGTAAGATACCCATAATTATTTTTAAGGGGACCTATCTTATCTCTAACTTTTGTTCTATCACCTGGAAAAAACTTTTGGGTTAGTTTTCGAATCCTAGCAACTTTAATTTCGTAGTCCCGCTTAGCTTTTCTTATCCCTTTTAACGTCCCTCTTAATGTCAATATACTGATTCATATGATGAACCTCACCTCTTTTGATACGCCTATAAATTCCTTTCTTCTGCCCTAAAAGATATTTGAGCCTATTATTCATCCATTTTGGGTCATTTCTATTCGATCTAATTTCTTTATATGGGATAAATGTTCTTTGGGCAGCATGTATAGTGTTCAGAAAACTGTCATATTGATAGCTCTCTTCATTACCCCAGTCCACAGATGATAAGTGTTCTCTAAGTCCATTGTAATCTGCTAAGCGAAAATCTGGGACCGTTACTGAGTTATTCCTACTATGAAACTTCCATTCAATGCCAAAGGTAATTGATTTGTGGTCGCTTGCGCCGAGTTCCTCTGTAATTTCTAAATTATTAACAAGGGTTTCCTTGTTTGCCAGAACTATTTTAGTGCCAGGAATGTCTGCCTTGTTTATTATGAACCCTATTTTGAAATTGGCATCATTTGAAATTTGTGTGAAATTGGCCAAATTGCCATATTCTGACCACTATTTTGGGTAGTTGTAATTGGTAAATAGGCGGTTTCTTGTACTCAATCGATAGAAGAAATGGAGTTCTAGCGAAATAGCTATAATTTTAGTATACTGAAACATTGAAATTTGCCGAAAATAGGGCTCACAAAGTGGGCGAAATCGCCGATGCGTAAATGTCATGGATACCACTAACTTCGCGAAAGCATAATTCCGTTAGTTTATATCAAATTTCATAATTTTTGTGGCATTATGATCGGAAAAAGATTCATAAGAATTTTTTTTTTTTTTTTTTGAAATTCGTGGACCCTGAGAACGAGTTTCAGAGAGACCCCTTGGACCCCCAAAGGGTTAAAGCTACCCAAGATCCTACCGAAGCTAAAACCTTGGGTAGTTTCAAATTTAGGTTGGATAAATACATGAGTGAGAGGGGTTGGATTTGAGTGGGACTTGCATGTGAGTAAATAGAATTATAAAAGCTTATTGCTTGGGTAGTGTTTATTCTGTTAGTGGGTTGGATTTGTGAAAGACCTGCCAAGTATAGGCCAACAGGCCTACTGCAGTGTTCCTCCTTTCTTATGAAAACATAAGAAAGGAGGAACACTACAGCAGGCCTGTTGGCCCATACTAGGCAGGTCCTTCACAATCCATCCCACTAGCAAAATATTTGCCCACCCCAATTTTCAATGTTACCCAAGCACTAAGCTTTGATAATTCTATTTATTCATTTGCTAAAACCTAGGGTAGTTTAAAATTTGGGTTGGATAAATACATGAGTGAGAGGGGTTGGATTGAGTGGGACTTGTACGTGAGTTAGGAAAACAAGAGGATTCGCAGTAGTCCTCCTGTTGTGAGTCCTCAGGTCAAGAAAGGAACCTGGGTAGTGACCGGACAGCATGGGACGAAGTTGAAGATCAAGAAGACGAATGGAGATGTAGTAACGACGAAGAAGAAAGAGACTGCTGTGGAAACTTCGAACTCCTTTTCTGTGCTACCAGACGAATGTGAGTCGACTACTGGGAACGTCACGATGAACGGCACCAAGGAAGGTAAAAACATTGTTGTTGTTGGGGATAGCCAAGTTAGGTATATGGATAGGGCCTTCTGCTTGAAAGATAGGAGTAGGAGACAGAGGGTTTGCTTTCCTGGGGCTGGGATGGAAGACATTGTTAGCCGGCTTGGCAACATCATGCATGGTAATTGGATAAATCCTATTATTTGCCTCAGTGCTGGAGGCAATGATGTAGCCAAGCATAGAAGTGAGGATTTAGTTAGTAGGTATAAGGCAGCAATAGACATCATTAGGAAGAAGGGAGGGAGCCCTGTTATATGTGGCATTTTGCCAAGAAGGGGTGTTGGAAATGGATGGCTGTCCAGAGCGATTGGTATAAATTGCTGGCTGGACAAACACTGTAAGGATAATGCAGTCCCATTCATTGACAACTGGGACCACTTCTATGGCCGAAATGATGTATATGCCAGGGATGGGGTTCACTTATCCAGGGAAGGTGTAGGATTTCTCGCTAGCTCAGTTGAGGATGTTGTTAGGGCTTTAAACTAGGATTAGTTAGAGGTATGGGTTTAGGAATGGTAAATAATGAGGGCCAAAATATTGATTCAGGCTTTGATATAATAAATCTTAACAATAACAGTAATCGAGTAACACAGGGTAATGATAGTAACAGAAATTGTGTAAAACAAAACATAAGAACATAAGAAAGGAGGAACACTGCAGCAGGCCTGTTGGCCCATACTAGGCAGGTCCTTCACATTCCATCCCACTAACAAGATATTTGTTCAACCCAATCTTAAATACTACCCAAGAAATAAGCTTTGATAATTCTATTTACTCATGTGCAATTCCCACTCAAATCCAACCCCTCTCATTCATGAATTTATCCAACCTAAATTTGAAACTAACCAAGGTCCTAGCTTCAATAACCCTACTAGGCAGACTGTTCCACTCATTAACTACCCTATTTCCAAACAAATACTTTCCTATATCCTTTCTAAATCTAAACTTATCTAACTTGAATCCATTATTGCGGGTTCTCTCTTGGAGAGATATCCTCAAGACCTTATTTATATCCCCTTTGTTAATACCCATTTTCCACTTGTATACCTCGATCATGTCTCCCCTCATTCTACGTCTTACAAGTGAATGTAATTTAAGGCTCTTCAATCTTTCTTCGTGAGGAAGATTTCTAATGCTATGTATTAATTTAGTCATTCTACGCTGAATGTTTTCTAACGAATTTATGTCCATTCTGTAATATGCAGACCAGAACTGAACTGTGTAATCAAGGTGAGGCCTTACTAACGATGTATAAAGCTGTAATATAACCTCTGGACTTCTGTTTCTTACACTTCTCGATATAAATTCCAGTAATCTATTTGCCTTATTACGTACGCTTAGGCATTGCTGTCTTGGTTTAAGGTTGCTGCTTACCATCACCCCCAAGTCCTTCTCGCAATCTGTATGGCTAAGTTCTACGTTATTTAACTTATAAGTGCTTGGGTTATGGACACTCCCGAGCTTCAGAACCTTGCATTTATCTACATTGAACTGCATCTGCCACTTTTCTGACCACGAATTAAGTTTGTCTAAATCGTCATGAAGTTCTATGACATCTATGTTTGAATCAATTATCCTACCTATCTTCGTATCATCGGCGAATTTACTCATATCACTAGTAATTCCCTCGTCAAGGTCATTGATATATATTATAAATAACAACGGGCCTAAGACGGATCCCTGTGGAACACCACTTGTTACAAGTCCCCATTCGGATTTAACCCCATTTATGCACACTCTCTGCTTCCTATTGGTTAGCCATGACTTGATCCATGACAGCACTTTTCCCCCAATGCCATGAGCTGCCACTTTCTTTAACAGTCTCTGGTGCGGTACTCTATCAAAAGCCTTACTAAAGTCTAAATAAACAATATCAAATTCTTTATGTGATCAACAGCCTCAAAAGCTTTAGTGAAGAAGGTTAATAAATTAGATAGGCAGGAACGCCCTCGTGAATCCATGCTGAGTATCATTAATCAAATTATGGTTATCTAGATGGCTTCTAATAATATCAGCTATAATTGACTCTAGTAATTTGCCTACAATTGAGGTCAGGCTTATTGGGCGGTAATTTGAGGGTAGTGACTTGTCCCCTGCTTTAAAAATAGGAATTACATTAGCCATCTTCCACATATCAGACACTACACCTGTTTGAAGAGATAAATTAAAAATGTAAGATATTGGTTCACAGAGTTCCATTTTGCATTCCTTAAGAACCCTTGCAAAAAGCTCATCAGGACCCGGCGATTTATTTTGTTTCAGTCGGTCTAGTTGTTTCCTAACCATTTCGCTAGTGACTGTGATATTACATAATTTATCTTCTTCTGGGCCTCTGTAAAAATTAATTACTGGGATATTATTAATGTCTTCCTGTGTGAAAACTGAGAGAAAATAATTATTAAAAATAGAGCACATATCATTCTCCTTGTCAGTAAGATGCCCAGAGTTATTTTTAAGGGGTTAGTTTTTGAATCCCTAGCAACTTTAATTTCATAGTCCCGTTTAGCTTTTCTTATTCCCTTTTTAACGTCCCTCTTAATGTCAGTATACTGATTTATAAGATGACCCTCACCTCTTTTAATGTGCCTATAAATTCCTTTCCTCTGCCCTAAAAGATACTTAAGACTATTATTCATCCATTTTGGGTCATTTCTACTTGATCTAATTTCTTTATAAGGGATAAATGTTCTTTGGGCAGCCTGTATAGTGTTAAGAAAACTGTCATATTGATACCTCTCTTCATCACCCCAGTCCACAGTTGATAAGTGTTCTCTAAGTCCATTATAATCTGCTAAGCGAAAATCTGGGACCGTTACTGAATTATCCCTACTATCATACATCCATTCAATGCTAAAGGTAATTGACTTGGGGTCGCTTGAGCCGAGTTCCTCTGTAATTTCTAAATTATTAACAAGGGTTTCCTTGCTTGCCAGAACCAAGTCAAGTAGGTTATTTCCCCTTGTAGGTTCTGTTACAAACTGCTTCAAAAAGCAGTACAGTGGACCCCCGAGTATCGCAATTAATCCGTTCCAGGAGCTATTACTTAACATGAAGTTTACGAAATTCGAACCCTTATTTCCCATAAGAAATAATGTAAATAAAATTAATCCGTTCCACAAAAAAATATTCACATACAAAATAATTAAAAATAAATTATATATACATTTACTTACCTTTATTGAAGAGTTGCAGACATCTGGAAGATAGGGTAATGAGTAATGAAGGTCCTGTTGGGCATTTTCTTCCAAAACAGGCCTGTTTCATCACAATTAAACACTTGTTGGGGGAGGAATTCTTCAGCCTCTATGAAGGGGAATCCCCACTCTCTGCATGCCTGCTACACTCCCTGCATGCCTGCTAGACTCCCTGCATGAATGCTAGACTCCCTGCATGAATGCTACACTCCCTGCATGCCTGCTAAACTCCCTACATGAATGATAAACTCCCTGCATGAATGCTAAACTCCCTGCATCAATGCTAAACTCCCTGCATCAATGCTAAACTCCCTGCATCAATGCTAAACTCCCTGCATGAATGCTAAACTCCCTGCATCAATGCTACACTCCCTGCATGAATGCTAAATCCCTGCATCAATGCTAAACTCCCTGCATCAATGCTACACTCCCTGCATGCCTGCTAACTCCCTGCATGCCTGCTAAACTCCCTGCATCAATGCTACACTCCCTGCATGCCTGCTAACTCCCTGCATGAATGCTAAACTCCCTGCATCAATGCTAAACTCCCTGCAGGAATGCTAAACTACCTGCATCAATGCTACACTCCCTGCATGCCTGCTACACTCCCTGCATGAATGCTACACTCCCTGCATGCCTGCTAAACTCCCTGCATGAATGCTAAAATCCCTGCACATCACTCCTGCATGCTGCTACACTCCCTGCATGCCTGCTGCTACACTCCCTGCATGCCTGCTACACTCCCTGCATGAATGCTACACTCCCTGCATGAATGCTACACTCCTGCATGAATGCTACACTCCCTGCATGAATGCTACACTCCCTGCATGAATGCTACACTCCCTGCATGAATGCTACACTCCCTGCATGAATGCTACACTCCCTGCATGAATGCTAAACTCCCTGCATGAATGCTAAACTCCCTGCATCAATGCTAAACTTCCTGCATCAATGCTAAACTCCCTGCATCAATGCTACACTCCCTGCATCCCTGCTAAACTCCCTGCATGCAATGCTAAACTCTCTGCATGAATGCTAAACTCCCTGCATGAATGCTACACTCCCTGCATGCCTGCTAAACTCCCTGCATGCCTGCTACACTCACTGCATGAATGCTACACTCACTGCATGAATGCTACCACAGGGGTGCCACTAGGAAGCTTCTTTGGACAAATGGTGACTTATTTCACAGTGACAGTCACTAAACCACCAAAAAAGACATCAAATGTATTGTGAATGTTTGAAAGAGCGCGCTGGGTAATGTTCTCTCAATGGTAAACAACGCTTCACTGGCGGGCATCCTGCGTCCTGCGCAGGCGCGGAGCAGGCGGACAGGTCTAATACGTTACGAAACACAAGCCAGTTTACGATTCTCGAAATCGAAAAAAGCTTATGAAACACGATTTTTACGAAATATGAACCTTACGAAACTCGGGGGTCCACTGTACTTCCCATTTCCAGGACTCAAGTCCAACTAAATCAATTAACTGGTTTCCCTGAATCCCTTCACAAAATGTTACCCTGCTCACACTCCAACAGCTCGTCAGGTCCCAAAAACTATTCGTCTCCATTCACTCCTATTTAACACGCTCACAGTCCAAACCCCTCGCCCACAAAACCTCCTTTACCCCCTCCCTCCAACCTTTTCGAGGATGACCCCTACCCCGCCTTCCTTCCCCTACAGATTTATACGCTCTCCAAGTCATTCTACATTGATCCATTCACTCTAAATGACAAAACCACCTCAACAACCCCTCTTCAGCCCTCTGACAAATACTTTTAGTAACTCCACATTCAGAATTTTCTGCATAATATTTACACCACACATTGCCCTTAGACAGGACATCTCCACTACCTCCAGCCTCCTCCTCGCTGCAGCATTTGCAACCCATGCTTCACACCCATATAAGAATGTTGGTACCACTATACTTTCGTACATTCCCTTCTTTGCCTCTATGGATAACGTTTTTTGTCTCCACAGATACCTCAACGCACCACTCACCTTTTTTCCTTCATCAATTCTATGGTTAACCTAATCCTTCATAAACCCATCCGCTGACACGCTAACTCCCAAATATCTGAAAACATTTACTTCCATAATCCCTCTCTCCAATGTGATATCCAATTTTTCTTTATTTAAATCGTTTGATACCCTCATCACCTTACTCTTATCAATGTTCACTTTCAACTTTCTACCTTTACACACCCTCCCAAACTCGTCCACTAACCTTTGCAACTTTTCTTTAGAATCTCCCATAAGCACAGTATCATCAGCAAAAAGTAACTGTGTCAACTCCCATTTTGCATTTAATTCCACATAATTTAATCCCACCCCTCTCCCCAACATCCTAGCATTTACTTCTTTTACAACCCCATCTATAAATATATTAAACAACCATGGTGACATTACACACCCCTGTCTAAGACCTACTTTTACTGGGAACTAATCTCCCTCTCTCCTACACACCTAACCTGAGCCTCACTATCCTCATAAAAACTCTTTACAGCCTTCAGTAACTTACTACCTATTCCATACACTTGCAACATTTGCCACATTGCTCCCCTATCCACTCTATCATATGCCTTTTCTAAATCCATAAATGAAATGAAAACTTATCTACCTTTATCTAAATACTGTTCACATATATGCTTCACTGTAAACACTTGATCTACACATCCCCTACCCACTCTAAAGCCTCCTTGCTCATCTGCAATCCTACTCTCTGTCTTACCTCTAATTCTTTCAATAATAACCCTGCCATACACTTTACCTGGTATACTCAGTAAACTACTTCTTCTTCTTTCAACAAATCGGCCGCTTCCCACCAAGGCGGGGTGGCCCAAAGAGAAAAACAAAAGTTTCTCTTTTTAACTTTAGTAATGTATACAGGAGAAGGGGTTACTAGCCCCTTGCTCCCGGCATTTTAGTCGACTCTTACGACACGCATGGCTTACGGAGGAAGAATTCTGTTCCACTTCCCCATGTAGATAAGAGGAAATAAGAACAAGAACTAGTAAGAAAATAGAAGAAAATCCAGAGGGCTGTGTATATATATGCTTGTACATGAATGTGTAATGTGACCTAAGTGTAAGTAGAAGTAACAAGACATGCCTGAAATCTTGCATGTTTATGAGACAGAAAAAAGACACCAACAATCCTACCATCATGTAAAACAATTACAGGACTCAGTAAACTTATTCCCCTATAATTCTTACAATTTCTTTTATCCCTCTTCCCTTTATATAAAGGAACTAAACATGCTCTCTGCCAATCCCTAGGTACCTTCCCCTCTTTCATACATTTATTAAACAAAAATACCAACCACTCCAACACTATATCCCCCCCTGCTTTTAACATTTCTGTCTTGATCCCGTTTGTTCCAGCTGCTTTACCCCCTTTCATTCTACATAATACAGTGGTACCTCGACTTACGATATTAATCCGTCAGAGAGGGCATATCTTAAGGCGAAACAATCGTTACTCGAATCAATTTTCCCCATAAGAAATAATGGAAATAAATTTAATCCGTCCAAGACTTCCAAAAGTAGTTAAATAAAATATTTTTAGAACTTTTTGACATTAAATAATACAGAATTTAATAAAGAATACCTAAATAACATGTAAATATTGTACAATAACATGTCACTTACATTTATTGAAGAGTTGTTGATGTGTGGAGGACGGGAGGAGGGGAGAAGGTGGAGTAGTATGCTAGTGTTTGGAAGGGAATCCTTCCATTAACACTGCAGGTACCAAGTCCTTTTCTGGGGTTACTGGCCTTTTTCTTTGAATGCTACACTCCCTGCATGAATGCTACACTCCTGTATGAATGCTACACTCCCTGCATGAATGCTACACTCCCTGCATGAATGCTACACTCCTGCATGAATGCTACACTCCCTGCATGAATGCTACACTCCCTGCATGAATGCTACACTCCTGCATGAATGCTACACTCCTGCATGAATGCTACACTCCCTGCATGAATGCTACACTCTCTCATCTTTGCTACACTCCTGCATGCCTGCTACACTCCCTGCATGCCTGCTACACTCCCTGCATCCCTGCTACACTCTCTGCATCTTTGCTACACTCCCTGCATGCCTGCTACACTCCCTGCATGCCTGCTACACTCCCTGCATGCCTGCTACACTCCCTGCAAGCCTGCTACACTCCCTGCATAAATGCTTCACTCCCTGCGCATTCTTTACCACAGGCTTGGCACTAGGAGCTTTCTTGGGGCCCATGGTGGCTTATTTAGCAGTTGCAAGCACTAAAAACAGTGGAATAATGACAATATACTGGTATGAATGCGTGGGTGTGGGTGGGTGGTCGCTCTCACTTGTAAACAATAGCACACTGACGCTCCCCGGGTGCGCGCTCAGCTGGGCGCCAGCGGACACGTCCGGTGCGGATGTCGTTAGGCGAAGCAAACATCGTAAGTCGCATTCAAATTTCTTACGTTATAAATATCGGTTATCGAAAATAACGTAAGATGATAACATCGTAAGTCGAGGTACTACTGTACCTCACACACCTCCCCCACACTCACATCCTGCTCTTCTTCACTCCTAAACGATGTTGTACCTCCCTGGCCAGTGCATGAAATTACCGCCTCCCTTTTTTCATCGACATTTAAAAGTTCCTCAAAATATTTCCACCATCTACCCAATGCCTCCAGCTCCCCATCTACTAATTCCCCTACTCTGTTTTTAACTGACAAATCCATTCGTTCTCTAGGCTTTCTTCCTTGTTTATCTCCTCCAAAATTTCTTCTTTTTTTTCGAAAAATTTTTTGACAGAGCCCCCCACTCTTTCATCTGCTCCCCTTTTTTCACTCTCTCCCCTCTTCACCTTTCTTTTACTCTCCATATATTTTCTTCTATTAACACTTCTTTTTTTAAAAAAACCCCTCATAAGCTCCCTTTTTTCTCTTTTATCACACCCCCTTTCTTCTTACCCCCACTCCTCCTCTTTCCTCCCCCCACCCTCCTATAGAAAAATTCCCCCACATTCTTTCATTTTTTAAAAATATCCCCAAATCTCTTAACCCCCCACTACCACTTCCTTTTAAAACCCTTTTTTCCTGGAAAAAAAAAACATAAGCAGTTAATGTGATCCTTTTTTGACCGTTTCCCCATGCAATTGGGGTTTTTAGTCCAAAAAAGATCTACCTGAATAAAGAAACATGGATTTTATGATTTAGTGAAAAGGGGGGGAAAACGGGTCAGGGGGAAATCTGCATGTGACAGTCTTAAAAAGTCCCCAAAAACTTTTTTTTTACCCCAGGTTTTTTAAAAAAACCCCCTACTTTTAAGACTGTCCCCAGCAAATTTCCCCCCCATTCTCCACCTGAAAATCTAAAAACCCCCTGTTTCTTTTTTTTAGAACAAAAATTAGAGATAAAATGGGTTTTTAAAAAAAATTATGGGTTCTTCTGACAAA
>WNWK01029755.1:0-24104 GCA_009830355.1 Cherax destructor
AATACAGTGGACCCCCGAGTTTCGGTCATAATTCATTCCAGAAGGCTGCTCAAGTGCCATTACCGAATGAATTTACTCCCTTAAGGAATAATGTCAAGTAGGTTAGTCCATTTCAGACCCCCAAAATTACACTTACATAATTGTACGATTTCCGAGGTGACCGAAACTCGGGGGTCCACTGTATACATTGATGATGTGTTTTACCTTAACATAACATTACCTTGCAATCAACCTCAACATTAACACCAAAAGAGCCATAGTCAATTTAACATGGCCATATAAAATTCCCTGCAGTACTCGCAACTTAACATGAAAACTAAACATTTACTAAGGGTTTTCTAATACTTGAAAAAATCAATTATACAGTATACATGTAATACACAGTACAGTATATTACATATTATTACTACATACATATATTACATATTATTTATTGTTCTGTTATTTTCCCATTTTTGTTCATATGCTTAAAGGTTAAAAAAAAATTCCCCTGGATCTTAATTTACATGCAATACTTTGAGGAAACTTGACATGCTCTTGTGCCGATTTCTCTTAGGAACTGATCCCATTCATTAAGCCCGGACTGCCTGTAATGTCATCTAAAGAACCTTTCCTCCTAGTTGAGCAAACAGTTGCTACTATAACTTTCTACATCTAAAGCATAATAAATGTTTTGCAACAATCTATGTACTGTAGCAAATTATACTAGTGTTTAATGCACATGAAATGTGTGTGTGTTCTATATAACTGATTCCCTTAATACAAATAAAGCTTACTGAACTTCATGAAGATTTGCCCATATGTATCTACAGTTCATTCAGATTCATTATTAATAGTGCACACTACTTACTATAGGTAAAGTGGAACCTCGGTTTTCAAATTTAATTCGTTCTGTAGTTCAACAACCAAAATCAAAGACAACCAAACCAATTTTTCCCATAGAGAAAAATGTAAATAGAATTAATCTGTTCCAGATCTCAAATGACAATATCTTAACCCTTTCAGGGTCCGTGCCGTAGTTCTACGGCTTTGAGTTCTGGGTCCAAACCGTAGTAGTACTACGCCTAAATTCTAGCGGCCTCAAATTTAGCAGGAGAAGGCTGATAGGCCTGCATCTAAGAGAATGGGTCTCTGTGGTCAGTGTGCGCACTATACAAAAAATCTGGGAGCCCGCATGGCATTGCGGGAATGCCGCCTAAGTAGCTTTGTTCACCATGCCTGGCGGCAAGGAAGCTCTCACTCCCTGGGCGAATTCTGACTCTCCTCTTCTCAAGTTGTAGTTCTAAGACTGATGGAAGTGGAGCTAAGAGGAATTCTGTGGTTTTGAACCATATGGTACAATGGTACCATATGGTACCATATACAATGGTATATGGTACAATGGTACCACAGTACAATGAACCATATGGTACACCACATGGTACATTGTACCATATGGTACAAGGTACAGGGACCCTATTGGTATGTAACTGTATTTGTGTATACCTGAATATTCTTATACTTACGATGCCACATGTGCTTGAGTAAGTTTATTCAGGTACATAGATTATCATACATAGCAGCATATGTGGAAAGTTCCTAGGATAACCCAAAAAAGTCAGGGTGACTTATTTCCATAGGGATCCCTGTATCTGTACCATATGGTACCCTGTACCATTGTCAGTAGTGTTACTGATTCAGTAACACTACTGAAACCATATGGTACCCTGTACCATGTGGTCAGTAAGTGATGTTGGTGCAAGGAGGCACTAGCTCAGACTGAGCAGTGAGTGTGGCTCTCAAGGCACACTGACACAGCAGTTTCCAACACAAAGCGCTTCGTCATCCACCTATAGGAACATGTCCAGTCACTGTACATTTGTAAATATATAATAAAACATTACTAATATACAACATTTTTGCATATTTTTTATTGTAAACAAAATAATGATGAAAATATTAGTGCGGTTGTGTTGAATACAACGGTACCATATAGTACCATATGGTGCCACGAGCATGCAGCACACTGCACCAGCCCAATGCAACAGCATATGTGAAAGATCCTAGGATAACCCAAAAAAGTCAGGGTGACTTATTTCCATTGGCATCCCTGTATCTGTACCATATAGTACCCTTTACCATATGATACCCTGTACCATATGGTACCCTGTACCATATGATACCCTGTACTATGGTACAGGGTACCATATGGTACATTGTACCATATGGTACATTGTACCATATGGTACACTGCACCATATGATACATAATAATTAATAATTTAATATTTTTTTTATTTCATCACAATTTTACATAGAGATTTACATAGAAGTGCAAGGAGAGTCACTGACATGTCAGGGCATAACGGGTAGCTTAATCTAAAAACTTATGGACTATGCACATAATATTGGATAGATTGATGGAAATTTGACTTGTTTAAACATTGGGCAGATTACAATATGATATTTCATTTGGCAAATTATAATATGGTGACACTACATTGTAGCAAGTGTTTAGTAGGATGGTAGTTAATAGTAAAAATTGAAATTACTTTTGGGAAAATGACATTGAGCATTTTTTTTAAAGTAATTTACAGAATGCATATTTAGTTTATGGTGAGTAGGTGGTAATATTACAATGTTATAATAGTACAAATTGAGATTATCTTATAGGAAAATAATACTGAGCATTTTTTAAAGTAATATTATCATACATAATAATAATAAAAATGGAATTATCTTATAGGAAAAATAACAATGAGTATTTTTTGAGTATGAGTATTTAGGTAAGGGTGAGTAGGTGGTTTTTGAGAAGAGTCTTAAAATGATTCTCAGACAAGGTTATTTTAGTATTTTCTGGTAATGAGTTCCAGAATCTGGGACCCTTTATGTGCATTGAATTTTTGCATAGGTTACTATGGACGTGGGGTACATCAAAATGTGATCTGTTTCTTGTGTTATGGTCATGGGTCCTATTAAGGTTGGTGAGGAGAATTGAGTGGAGGGTTTATATTAGAATGTAGAGTTCTATGTATGTAGTAGGCACAATTATAAGTGTGAATGTTCTTTATGGTGAGTAGATTTAGGCTTTTGAATATTGGTGGAGTATGCTGTCTAGAGTGGGAATTTGTTATCATTCTGACTGCAGCCTTTTGCTGGGTTATGAGTGGTCTAAGGTGATTTAATGTTGTAGATCCCCATGCACAGATTCCATAAGTGAGATAAGGGTAGATGAGCGAGTGGTATAGTGCAAGGAGAGCTGGTTGAGGTACATAGTAGTGTATCTTAGATAATATGCCTACTGTCTTTGAGATTTTCTTGGAAATTTGTTGTATATGTGTTTGGAATTTAAGGCTGCTGTCAATGTGTATACCTAGGAATTTTCCCTCTGTGAGTCTTGTGATGGGTGAGCCGTTTAGTGTTATGTTAAGTGGAACATTTTTACCTCTGTTTCCAAACTGTATAAAGTAGGTCTTGTCAGTATTTAGAGTAAGTTTATTGGTCGTCATCCATTTGTTGTGTTGAAGAGTTCGCTCATTAGTATACGCATATTGGCTTCTGTTACTGACGTAAGACTTTATGTAGTTGAGCGAGTGCCCTATTATACCGTAGTGTGCTAGTTTTGCAAGCAGTAAATCATGATCGACTTTATCAAATGCTTTTCGTAGATCAATGAAGATTCCCAGTGGAACTTCTTTCTTCTCAACTGCGGTGTATATTAACTCTAGCATGTGTATAATGGCATCATTTGTGCTTTTGTTGGTCCTGAATCCGAACTGACTGGGGTTGAGTACATTGTGTGAGATGAGATAGGAATAGATCTGCCTATGAATTAATTTTTCAAAGATTTTTGAGAGGAGTGGTAAATTAGATATTGGTCTATAATTATTCAAGTTTGTTTGATCACCTCCTTTATGGATTGGGGTGACCCTTACTATTTTGAGAATTTATGGGAATGTGGAGGTTTCAATGGATTTAGTGAATAGTGTTGCAATAATTGGTGACAGTATCTGTGAAGCTTTTTTGTGCATAAAAGGTGGTAAGCTATTTATGTCTCCTGCCTTGTTTTTAATGGTGTTGATTATGAGCAAGACTTCTATAGGGTTGGTAGGAGCTAGGAATAGCGTATTTGAGTAGGTGTTGGTGAGGTAGTCTGTTGGACGTGTGTTCGAGCTTGGGATTTTACTTGCTAGATTCTTTCCTATGGTGGAGAAGAAAACATTAAGTCTGTTTGCTGTCTCAGTTGGTGAGAGTAGGGGTTCGTCTGTTTTTGATAATTTGATGGTATTGTTCTTGGATATCTTTTTATTTCCTAGAATTGCTGATAGGGTTTTCCAGGTCTTTTTCATATCACCTTTTATGTTATGTAATCTGTTCTCATAATTTTTTTGACCTTCTTATCAGGCTGGTAAGGATTGATGAGTAGTGTTTGGATTGTTCTCTGGTTATTAGACCCCTTCTGTATTGTTTTTCATATTGGTGCCTTTTGTTAATGGATTTAAGGATCCTGGGTGTTAGCCAGGGATTGTCGAGTCTCTTAGCTGTGATCTGTTTAGTTTTTTTAGGGCAATGTTTGTTATAGAGGTGGTGGGTTTTTTTAAGGAAATTATTGATGCATTCATTAGTATCTGAATATGATTCAATCTCATTATTCCAGTCAATGTCAATCATAGATGTTATAAAATTATTAACAGCTGACTCGTTATGTAGCCTGAAGGTAACTTTTGAAATATCTTGGGGCAAGTTACCTAGGTTGGTTATGAGAAATGTAGGGTAGTGGTCTGTGGTGTTGTCTGTGATTATGCCTGATTTCAGAGGGGATATAGTGTTAGTCCAGATGTGGTCTAATAATGAGATACTCGTCTCAGAGATTCTTGTAGTTTTTGACAGCAGTGACATTTGATAAGGGGTGAGGGTCCTCTTATCTTATATTATCACTCCACTAATTAGAGTGATGGCATTTATGGACACGCCTTGCTTATTTGTTTTCTGTTTATCTGTGTCTTTGTCTATCTGTTTGTCTCTCTGTCGAGAGAGTCCTTTCACATCTGAGTCTATACATATTACGTATTTGGACTGGATTTGGGTTATCCTAGGTAATTTACTATGAATTGTATGTGCCTGCCGCCTGCCTGCCTGCAGCCACCAGCCAGCCACCAGCCAGCCAGCCAGCCAGCCACCAGCCAGCCACCAGCCAGCCAGCCAGCCAGCCAGCCAGCCAGCCAGCCAGCCAGCCAGCCAGCCAGCCAGCCAGCCAGCCACAGCCAGCCAGCCAGCCAGCCAGCCAGCCAGCCAGCCGCCAGCCAGCCAGCAGAGAGCCAGCAGCCAGCCAGCCACCAGCCAGCCGCCAGCCAGCCAGCCAGCCAGCCAGCCAGCCAGCCAGCCAGCCAGCCAGCCACCAGCCAGCCAGCCAGCAGCAGCAGCAGCAGCCAGCAGCAGCAGCGAGCAGCAGCAGCAGCAGCAGCAGCAGAGAGCAGCAGCAGCAGCAGCCAGCAGCAGCAGCAGCAGCAGCCAGCAGCGAGCAGCAGCAGCAGCAGCAGCAGCAGCCAGCAGCAGCAGCAGCCAGCCAGCCAGCCAGCCAGCAGCAGCCGCCAGCAGCAGCAGCAGCAGCAGCAGCAGCCACAGCCAGCAGCCAGCCAGCCAGCCAGCCAGCCAGCCAGCCAGCCAGCAGCAGCAGCCAGCCAGCAGCAGCAGCAGAAGAGAGCAGCAGCCAGCCAGCAGCAGCAGCCATCTTAGCTTAGCTAGCCAGCCAGCTAAGTTAGCAGGAGGCATTGAGCAGCAGCCAGCCTAGCTATGTTTCAGCCAGTTACGAGTCCAGCCAGCTAGTGCCAGCTCAGCCCGCCAGCCAGCCAGCCAGCAGCCAGCTCAGCAGCTGAGCCAGAGCAAGCCAGAGCCAGACAGATGGCCAGCCAGGCAGCTACATAGCCAGCCAGCCAGCCAGCCAGCCAGCCAGCCAGCCAGCCAGCCAGCCAGCCAGCCAGCCAGCCAGCCAGAGCCAGCCAGCCAGCCAGCCAGCCAGCCAGCAGCCAGCCAGCACAGCCAGCCAGCCAGCCAGCAGCCAGCCAGCCAGCAGCCAGCCAGCCAGCAGCCAGCCAGCCACAGCCAGCCAGAGCCAGCCAGCCACAGCCAGACCAGCCACAGCCAGCCAGCCAGCCAGCCAGCCAGCCCAACCACAGCCAGCCAAGCCACAGCCAGCCAGCCACAGCCAGCCCAGCCACGCCAGCCAGCCAGCCAGCCACAGCCAGCCAGCACAGCCACAGCCAGCCAGCCACAGCCAGCCAAGCCAACCAGCCAGCACAGCCAGCCAGCCAGCCAGCCAGCCAAGCCAGCCAGCCACAGCCAGCCAGCCACAGCCAGCCAGCCAGCCAGCCACAGCCAGCCACAGCCAGCCAGCCAGCCAGCCAGCCAGCCACAGCCAGCCAGCCAGCCAGCCACAGCCAGCCAGCCAGCCAGCCAGCCAGCCAGCCACAGCCCGCCAGCCAGCCAGCCAGCCAGCCACAGCCCGCCAGCCACAGCCAGCCAGCCAGCCAGCCAGCCACAGCCCGCCAGCCACAGCTAGCCAGCCCCAGCTAGCCAGCCACAGCCCACCAGCCACAGCCCACCAGCCCCAGCTAGCCAGCCCCAGCTAGCCAGCCACAGCCCACCAGCCCCAGCTAGCCAGCCCCAGCTAGCCAGCCCCAGCCAGTCAGCCCGCCAGCTCCAGCCAGCCCGCCAGCCCTAGCCAGTCACAGCCAGCCACAGCCAGCCAGCCAATGTTGTTTACACAAACCCCACTGCCTTCCCCACCCTTCCCACTGCCTTCCCCACCCTTCCCACTGCCTTAACCACCTCCCCACTGCCTTACCCACCATTCACACTGCCGGAGTGAGGTATTCCTTACCGCATGGCTTGGTGACAAAGGCGCACTGAATTACCACTCCCAAAATGCAATGCGGGTGCATAGATTTTTTTCCTACTGCGCACACTTACCACATAGACCCATTCTATCACATGCAGGCCTATCAGCTCTCTCCCCTCGATTTGAAGCCACTAGAATTTATGCGTACTAGTACGTCAATCACCCTGGTGTGTAAGATGTACTAGTACGTCAAAAACCCTGAAAGGGTTAATATGTCAGGCAGCTGTCCTTCTGGTGTTCTCTCTTCTTTCACTTTTCACTAGTAACACCTTGCTCTAGCTACACTGGTTCTCTCACTAAAAACCTGTCCAGTGAGGTTTATGTCAGGCTCCATTTTAACACTTTTCTAAATTGAGACATTATACTGTCATTGTACATATTAGAGAGACAGATGACCACTGCTTTATCTGGATTGTATTTTTTCAGCAAACTCCTGCACTTCATGCCATTTAGCACACATTTCCAGAGCCACTTTATCGCGTTCCATACACACAGAAACTTGTCCGTTGACAACCAAGAGAATGTATGAAAACTAGGACATTTTTTCTCAAACACCTCATTCGAAAACCGATTTATTCGACAAGTAATGCAACTGACAACCAAGGTTTGACTGTACATCTATTTAAACATGATTCTTGATTTACCATATTTTATGGCATCAAAGATGCTATTTTTTCCCAAAATAAGTGTAGAAAATTTACCCAGCATCGTGGAGACCAAAGGTTAAGCTCTTCATAGGCCTCAACCAAAGCCTAGAGAAGCTCCTGTTTATGAACCAATAATGAATCGTGTAAACTATTTTTTATAAAAAATTGAAGAAATAAAAATAATCACAATCATAAAAATCTGCTGACACTTAGCACTGATAAGCTAAGGTAAACCAGGTGAGGGAGTCGGACAGATTACAGGTAGTATCAGTAGGATAATTCACTTGTTTACTATCAAACCACCTGGTAATAATGTTTTTACTGACCTCAAACAATCCTAATATATATATAAGGGAACATTATCAAATATAAAAAGCAAAAGTAAAATTGTGGTTCGGTGGGATGTGGCCAGTGTGTTGAAAAAAAGAAAATTGTGGTATACAGTGGACCCCCGGCTAACGAAAAAACTTCATCCCAGAAGCCTGCTCAAGTGCCATTACCGAACGAATTTACTTCCTTAAGAAATAATGTCACATAGGTTAGTCTATTTCAGACCCCCAAAAATACATTTCCACAAGCACTTACAATATTATACTTACATAATTGTACGATTTCCGGGGTGTTCGTTAGCCGGGGGTCCACTGTATGTTAAAAGGGGTTCAAATAACAATACATAACAGTATACAGAAGTAATACACAAATGCAGCCATTTGCACAATGTGATTTGTTTTGGTGGTGTTGCAGTACAAATGTACTCTCATTAATAGTAAAATCAATAAACTTAAAAACGTAAACATGAAATATTTTTGAAACACAAGGAAAAAATCACAAATCAATATGCATATCTAGCCGTAGACACATTCACTTTCACGCCTCAAGACACTGAGTAGAAAGGGAAGACGGCCAATCAGGTCCAGTTCATATACTGAATGTGACTCACATGAATGATAGTGACTTGCAAATGTTCAATTGCAGCTAAACCGAGTGACAATGAAAGACAAAAATACTGTCAAGCACAAATGAAGAACCTGGTTATCCCAGGTAATTTACACATGTTAATATCCATGATAATTTATGTAACTGTATTTGTGTGTACCTATACCTAAATAAATTTACTAATTTGAAAAGATAAGTGATGATGTAAGAAGAGGGAAATATGTCTTCGTTCATTGCTGAACAATGTTCATTACAAGTAGGTGACCATTTAAATTAACTTTGCAAAGAACATTATGCTCAGGATTGGCATTTAGCAGATCTAGAATAATCGCCTGTATACTTACACACTTTTTTAGTGCTGTTTCATATATATGTAGTATGTTTTAGCTCGTTTAAAGGAGTAAAGATTTTATTTCTTTGCATAGTTTACAATGTGTAATTACAATATTGATTTGCTAAGTACAAAGAAAGCCACTATCATGCCAAGCCATGATAGTGGCTTTCTATACCTAATGCTTAACATTAGGCAAGACTATACCTAATGCTTAACATTAGGCAAGACTATACCTAATGCTTAACATTAGGCAAGACTATACCTAATGCTTAACATTAGAAGTACAAGACTATACCTAATGCTTAACATTAGGCAAGACTATACCTAATGCTTAACATTAGGCAAGACTATACCTAATGCTTAACATTAGGCAAGACTATACCTAATGCTTAACATTAGGCAAGACTATACCTAATGCTTAACATTAGGCAAGACTATACCTAATGCTTAACATTAGGCAAGACTATACCTAATGCTTAACATTAGGCAAGACTATACCTAATGCTTAACATTAGGCAAGACTATACCTAATGCTTAACATTAGGCAAAAGTCTAGTGCTATTTGAAAATTTCATTTGGCAAACCTGCCAGTCAGCTGTGTCAGTAGTAAATAACCATTGAATGAACCATCAACACGTGTTTTTATATGTAATGCCTCAGGCTTAACATAACTTTACTATCGTGGATACCGTTTATCTTTATTTTATTTTTTTTCAAAAATTTAGCCAGTCAGAATTGAGGGGAGTCCTCGACACTGGAGCATCTTATTCATTATAAAATACGGTATACAGCCTCTCCTCACTTAGCAATGTACTCGTTTACAGACGACATGGACTTACGACGGGCTCTCTGACCAGTATGCATACCTAAATAATGTATATTAGAGCTTATTTCCTCTATTCTGTTTATTACAATATACAGTACACTACTGTATAAACATTTAAAAATATACCAGAAATATTATAAATGGTGTAAAGGTGACAATAAAACAATATCAAAGATGGTTGACACAAACCCATTACCCTTATAGCATGCTCCTTGCTTAGCAATGAATTCGTTTACCAACGTGGTCTTAGGGACGAAACTCCATCATTAACCCTTTGGGGGTCGACAGGCCTTCTCGGAAACACGTTCTCAGGGTCGAAATTTTTTTGGAAAAAAAAAACAAAAATAATTTTTCCTTATGAAATGATAGAGAATCTTTTTCCGATCATAATGACACCAAAAGTATGAAATTTGAATGAAACTTTACGGAATTATGCTCTCGTGAATTTATCATTCTTGAAGATGTTTACGCATCGGCGATTTCGCCCAATTTGAGCCCTATTTTTGGCCAATTCCAATGTTCCAGTCCACTAAAGTCATAGCTATTTTGATAGAACTCCATTTCTTCTATCGATTGAGTACAAGAAACCCGCCTATTTACCAATTTGAACTACCCAAAATAGTGGTCAGAAAATGGCAATTTGGCCAATTTCACACATATTTCAAATGATGCCAATTTCAAAATAGGGTACAGAATAAACAAGGCAGACATTCCTGGCACTAAAATAACATCTCTGTTCATTAGTCACATCTCCAGGCCCCTCTTACATTACTTTTGCTTTCCATTTTGAATTTTTATTCTCACAAAAAATAGAAGATTTACTGTTATGTATACAACTGCATCATTGTAAAAATGGTATACATAATATCAGCACACTTGTGCAAGAATATTAGACTCGCCAGTTGATGTGTATTGGACACATGGTGTGATTTGTTTACTCTTGAACATCGGCTAAAATCGAACATTTTCGCTATTTTGAGCTCTATTTCAAGGTACTTGTCATTGTCAAACCAATCAAAATCATCTCTATTTCTGTAATATATCTTCCATTCTATCAAATGAGACCAAGAAAACAAGAATACATCAATAAATACCATACGAAAATAGACTGCAAAATTGCTGTTTTAAACGAAAAAAAACGGTCGGAGTTTTTTTTTCTCATTATGCAGTGTGTGCTGCAGGATTTTTTTTATACTGCACACACCGACCACACAGACCCATTCTTTCATATGTAGGCCTACCAGCCATTTCCCGCTTAATTTGAGGCCGCTAGAATTTACGGGTACTAGTACAGCACTGACCCCTGCTCGTAAAACGTACTAGTACGGCACCGACCCCAAAAGGGTTAAGTGAGGAGAGGCTGTACTGAAAATATTTATTAACCAAGCTAATAAATCTTTAGTTCTAACAGAAAAAATAAAACTCTGCAAAAGACATTTTAAAAGTATAGTAGGGCCCTAACTTATGACATTCCAGCATTCAGCATTTTGCACTTTTGACATTGCCACTTAGGAATCAATAATTTATTTGTGAACACTGATCTCCAGTTATGATCATTGAAAATATTCAAACAAATTATTTTAAATATACATAGTATTTCCTTAGTTGTTTTCTTACCAAGTGCATTAATATTTTGTGTATTTTCATTTTATACATGTAAAGAGCTCACATTTGTTTGGTAGAGATGAGTGAATAACCACAGATTTAAAAATTATAATTTATGGCTTCTAGATAGTAGGTTGGTAGACAGCAACCACCCAGGGAGGTACTACCATCCTGCCAAGTGAGTGTGAAACGGAAACCTGTAATTGTTTTACGTGATGGTAGGATCGCTGGTGTCTTTTTTCTGTCTGATAAACATACAGGATAACAGGTATATCTTGCTACTTCTTGTTGTTGGGGTTCATAGGACCAGACAGCATACACCGTATCGAGCCCAGCCTTCCAGCACTCGGAAAAGGAACCTTGACCAAAGTGGAAGGATGTTGACTAATAACTGCGTATTATATGTCCCTAATGCACCCTGAAGCCAGCAAGAATGCGCAGGTACAGGCCAAGATCTGATGGTCTGGAAGGTAGGGGTTAAAGATTGCATCCCAAACGTGCGCAAGGCCGCATGGAGAATAGTCCATGCAGAGTGGTAACGTAGGCACCACAGTAGAAAGTGTTCCACCGTCTCAGGCTGTGAGGGACACCACGGGCAGTACGGAGAGTCCGTCATCCGAAGGCAGTGCAGATGAACTGCCAGTCATGAGTGCCCAACCTGGAGGCGAGTCAGTGCAACATCCACCGAGTGATTGGGATGACGAGCCCAAGGGCAGGGGCCATTGAAAGATCGGACAGAGCTTAATGCCAAAGAAGAGAGGGAGTGTACCAGATCCTCCTGCCATAAATGGTAGATTTCCTTCCAAACAGTTCTTGTGAAATCACTGCAGCCCAGTGCAAGAGGGGTACAGTAGTAGGAAGTGCGTGTGCAAGGGAGGCCGCTCAATCAGCCACTTCACTGCCCCGAATGCCAACATGGGCCAGTACCCACTGAAGGGAGATGCTCCAACCCGTACTCCGTAAGAAAAGCAGAAGAAACTGCATCTGTCGAATGAGGACACGTAGGGACTGTGGACGAGAACACAAAAGTGTCAGGGAAGATTGGGAATCAGAGAAGAGACCCACAGGCTGAGGAGGGTGATCAAGGACAAAAACCAAAGCCTGGTGAATGGCGAAGAGCTTCCCTGCTAGGACCGAGTGAGCAGGGTCTAACCGCCAGGTTTGACACACAAAGATCAGCGAAGAAGGCAGCAGAAGACACAGAAGGAAGGGAAGTTCGTGCTGAGCCGTCCATGTAGATGGAGAATGAAGAACCATACGTGACAGCAAGAAACTCTTCAGAGAGAAATGCAGCTATCTGAGGGGGTTCCCTGTTCCTGTAAGGTCAATCCAGGTGGATGTAGTGTCAGGTCCATCCAGGGAAAGACCGGAGAGTGGAGAGGGGAGGGAGTCATCACCGGCAGGGAGTGACAGGTAGGCCAGGGAACGTTGGGCCCTGGCCACAAAGGAAGGCTGAACCAAACATGGGGGGACAGAGGCTGCCTCCCACATCCATGGAGAAAGGCAGCAGGGGCAAGTACAAGGCAGAGAGGCCATATGATGGAGTTGTAAACAGTCCCTTGCCATTCTCACTGATGAGAGGGAGACTATCCCAGACTCCGCTTCCAAGGCTGCAATGGGAGTAGAGGGAAACGCCCTCAGCAAACTGCGGATGGCCGAATTCTGGAGAAAGTCCAGGCAGCGAAGAGAGGAGGAAAAGGCTGAGCCATACACCTCACTTGCATAGGCGAGTTTGCTGCGAACCATAGCAGTATAAAATCTAAAGAGAAGGTCTCGATCCGCCCTCCACTTAGTGCCAGAGATCTGACACATAAGTGCAGTGCAGTGTGCACATGATAGGTGGAGGGCCATTATGTGTTTCCTCCATGTCAAGAGTGGGGCATCCAAGGTGACACCCAACCATTGATGCGAAGAGACCAAAGGGATTGGTGCTAGACCCAATGAAACAGATGGGAGAGTAGAGAGGCATCGTCTAGTAAAGCATAAGAGCCGGGACTTGGAGACATTAACCTCCAAACCCCAGGTGGCAGCCCATGATGTTATGCATTGTAAGGCATGCTGAAGTTTTTCCTGTGCAGCCAGCAAGGTAGTGGTGCCGTACATAAGGGCCACGTCATCCACATACACCAGGGTATGCATGCCCTGTATGGGAGATCTGACATTAATACAGAAAAAAGGAATGGACTGAGAACAGATCCCTGGGGTACTCCCTGGTATATAGGACAGGGTGAGGACATTGTGCCACCTACTGCAACCCGGAAGGTCCTCCCTTGTAAAAAGTTGTGCATCCAATGGAGGGGAGGCTCCTACCAGCCCCGTGCGGGCCACCTTAAAAAGAATTACCGTGAGATGCTGAATCAAACGTTCCACGCAGATCCAAAAAGATAGCCAGAAGGAACTCCCGGCTTTCAAACAAAGTACAGTGGAACCCCGGTTAACGAAAAAAATTCATTGCAGAAGCCTGCTCAAGTGCTATTACCGAACAAATTTACTTCCTTAAGAAAAAATGTCATTTAGGTTAATCTATTTCAGACTCCCAAAAATACACTTCCACAAGCACTTACAATATTATACTTACATAATTGCACGATTTCCGGGGTGTTCGTTAACCGGGGTTCCACTGTATGCACAAACTGAAGCAAAGAGTCGAGGGTGGATCGACCCTCACGGAAGCCACTCTGGTTTTCAGGCAAGAGTCCATGTTCCTCAATCCACCATGAGAGATGGGTGGCCACCAGTCTTTCTAACACTTTAAACAAGCAGGGCAGTAAGACAATGGGCTGGTAAGAGTCTGGTTGGGTATCATCTTTGCCTGGCTTCAGAATCAGAACCAGGAGTGTGTGCTTACACACATAGAGGAAAATGCCTTCAGAGCAGCTGACATTGAAAACCTCCAGCATGGCATCTGTACAAGAGGGAGGTAGATCCAGTAAGAATGAATGAGGTATGTTATCCTCCCCAGAAGAAGAGCGGGAAGAAAGCTGGGAGTGCTTGCTGTAGTTCATAGGAACTGAAGGAGGACACCAGCACCTGACAGTCAACCTCAGGTACTATAGGGGGCAGGAGACCCCATTTGATCACCTTAGAAGGTAGAAGGGGAGGAAGAGCAAACGTAGGCCTGAAGAAACTAGCAAACAACTCCGCTTTATCCTGGACCACTGAGATGCCCAAAGTAATGGGTAAACTTACTCTGTGTTACTGACCTGCCTGGATTGTAAATCAGGAGGAAGGTACACCAATGAGTGCCCAAGGCAACTCGCATGGCTAGAGTTTTAGGTCACCCTGCCTTGGTGGGATACGGCCGGTTCATTGAAAAAAAAAAAATACAGTGGACCCCCGGCTAACGAAAAAACTTCATCCCAGAAGCCTGCTCAAGTGCCATTACCGAACGAATTTACTTCCTTAAGAAATAATGTCACGTAGGTTAGTCTATTTCAGACCCCCAAAAATACACTTCCACAAGCACTTACAATATTATACTTACATAATTGTACGATTTCTGGGGTGTTCGTTAGCCGGGGGTCCACTGTATGGCTGTCTGGCTGTGTAAACTGCTGTTCCCACATATTGGACATGTTATGTGGGCGAGGTGCGGGAACTAATGCTAACATTCTCTCACCACTACAGACTGTTCAAGAGGCAGACATTAAGTGCTTTAGGGTACAGTTGGAAATTAAAAACACGGATGTGTTACAGGGATGTTAGGAAATATTTATTTTGCCTTAGAGTGGTCAAGAAGTGGAATGACCAAGACAACAAAGTTTTTAGAGACAGCAGCCTTACATAGTTTAAAGAACAGGTATGAGAGAACTCATGCATCCAGGAAAGGGGGGGCAGAACCTGGTAGTGGCCAGCAGAGAGATGGGGCAAGGAGCCGAGACTCAACCCCTGCAACTTCATTCGAGTGAGTACTTATAAACAAGTACACTGCATACCCACCTATGTGGATGAGAAGACAAGTGCATACACTTGGGACATCTTTACTGGGTACATTTCAGTTCTGGGACCTTGGTCACTCCAAATCATTTGTAGTGATCAAGGACCCAGGTCCAAAATATATTCAATAAATATGTCATAAGTGCATGTATGTTATGTCCTTTCATCCATATTATCAGTATCATTATACTTTCTTCTTTTATACCCACCTACCATTATCCTTCCCTTCCCACCTCTACCACTCACAATCCACTACAATCAATCTCTTCTCCGTAATCTCAATAACCAAATGTAATTCTTTGTATCATGTCCAAATAAACTATTATTATTATTATTATTATTATTATTATTATTATTATACCTTCACCCCTTCTCCTGTCACCCTTCCTCTCTGAGACAGTCCAGCTGCTGCTCACATCTACACACTTGTACATACTGTATAATACATTGTAGTTCTGTTTTGTTAATTAACATTCATAAATTTGTAAATAATATTCTATATTGTTTAATAAGTGAAAAGGCATGGTACTGAATATAAAATATCAGGTAAAGGTTCTTAGATAAAAATAAATGAAAATCAATACAGAATACTGTGGCTCAGGGCCTCATCTCCAATTATAACACAGGTGTCTTTACAAAAATAGGTTCAAGTACCAAACACCCAACTTGTGATCAATTTTTAGCAATGCATTAACATGCTAAGTTGGGGCCCTACTACATATTTAACCCAATGTAACTCAAATGAAATGTGCAACAAATACATGTATACTTTACATCCATAAGCAAAATAAATGTCAATTAATGTACAAACTTAAGCAGAAAAGGAAGCACATTATACATATGCTTCATATGGAAGATTCAACTACTTGACTATATTACATTTCATCAAAAATAAGCTATGGTCTAATTCCACCACAGATTGATCTAGTACACTACTGTACAATATTCAGATTTAATTTATTTCAACAAGTAACAAATTACGGAAATGAATAAATTAAAATTTTGAAGGATTCTTACTGTCGCAATGTGCTACAATAATTATGAAACTATATTTATGTGCCCGCCTCAACCACAGCCGACACTTCCTTCTCCCTGACTTCCTTTCCTTTTTGCAGATACTCGTAGTGTATTAAGCGACACCCCTGATAGAAAGAAAATGTTAAACAATACAATACTACCATTGCAGCTCATAATATATTGTCACAATATAATTTTGAGGGAGTCTTGAATATTGAGAAGTTAAATTATTAGTGTGTGATCCTTTCAGATTTAGCTCATAATCCAATTTGAAATTTTTAGTCAAATACTGTATATACCTCGTACTGTAACTCCCAGGTTTTAGGTATGCAGTTTAACCCTTTCAGGGTCCAGAGGCCAAATTTCAAAGTGTGCACCAGGGTCCAAGAATTTTCGATTTTTTTTTTATTTTTTCTTATGAAATGGTAGAGAATCTTTTTATGAAGGTAATAAAACAAAAAGTACGAAATTTGATGGAAAATTGATGAAATTATGCTCTCGCGAATTTTGATGCCTCAGCGATATTTACACATCGGCAATTTTGCCGACTTTGACTCCCATTTTAGACCAATTACATTATTCCAGTCGACCAAATTCTTAGCAATTTCACTAGTATTACTTCTATTCTATTGACTGACCACAAGAAATCGCCCAGTCAACTGTTTCAACTACAAAATAAAGTGATCGGAAACTGGTAATTTAGCCAATTTAACACAAAGGTCAAAATATTCCAATTTCAAAATAGGGCCCAGAACAAACAATGCAGGCATTCCTGGCACTAAACTAACATTTCCTCTGTTCATTAGTTACGTTTTCAGTCTTTACAAATGAATTCCATTTTTATTTTTTATTCACAATGAATTTTTATTCAAACCAAAAAATGGAAGATTTACTGTTATGCAATATTGTAATAATTGTATAAATAATATCAACACATTTGTGAATGTATATTAGACCCACCAGATGGCGCGTATTAGACGTGTGAGGTCATTTGTTTACTCTTGAACATAGGCAAAAATTTATGACTTCCGCTGCTTTGAGCTCAGTTTCAAGCCATTTCCAGTACTAAAACCAATCAAAATCATCTCTATTTCTGTAATATATCTTCCATTCTATCAAATGAGACCAAGAAATCACAAATACAACTATAAAAAGCATATGAAAAAACACTGCAAAGTCCCTGTTTTAATCGAAAATTACGGTCTCAGTTTTTTTTCTCTCATTATGAACTGTGTGCTGAAGGATTTTTTTTATGTGGTGCACACTTACCACATAGATGTATTCTCTCATATCTAGGCCCAAATTTTCCGCTCACAGCTTATCTGAGTGAGCTGAGCTCATATCGTAGAACTACGGTTTGGACCCTCAACTCAAAGCCGTAGAACTACGGCACGGACCCTGAAAGGGTTAAATATAAGCATTCTAATGTCCCTAAATATTTTATTCTTACACAACTTGAAGATGCATTAATTACAGAAAACTGAATATAAACAAATACTGTTTTCAACTTTGCAACTACATTGGTACATTACATAATAATAGACATGAAGATGTGATAAATGAGACACTTGTGCAACATTTGGGTTTTACTAACCAGTCACTGGCTGGTGAAATGTTTCCAGAATAAAGATAACCAAATGTTGCACAAGTGTCTTCATTTATCAACTTGTTGGTTTTCTAAAATCATTTATACATACACAGAGATGTGAATAAAGCAGTTTTATAATAAAACGTGAAAAATGGGTCTTACTATCTAAATAATTTCTGTGTTGGAAAACTGTTAATGAATATGGCTCCAAAATGCTATTGTTACTCTTCGACCTTCCATATAACATGAGTGTCAGCCTCTCCTAAAGATACAGGGTATACATTCAGTCTTAAGCCTTTCACTGTCGCGACCCCTCAAACTGAACTCACTCTCAGTGTTGAAGATCCCCCCCAAAAAAAAAAAAAATAGCTTATGATATGATAAAAGAATTTTTTCCCAATGGTAATGACACCAAAAGTATGAAGTTTGATGAAAAACTTGCAGAATTCCGCTCTCGCAAAGTTAGCGGTCTCAGCGATATATACGCACTGGTGATTTCACCCACTTTGAGCCCTATTTTCGGCCAATTCCATTGTTCCAGTTAAACCAAACTCATAGGTATTTCATTAGAACTCCATTTGTTCTATCAAAACTGCATATTAACAGATTTCAACTACCCAATAAAGTGGTCAGAAATTAGGAATTTGGGCAATTTCATGCAAATTTCAAAAGATGCCAATTTCAAAATAGGGTCCAGAATAAACAATGCACACATTCCTGGCACTAAAATAACATATTTTCTGTTCATTAGTCATGTCTCCAGGCCCCTCTTATATTACTCTTGCTTTCCATTTTGAATTTTTATTCACACAAAAATTAGAAGATTTACTGTTATGCAGACTACTGCATTATTATATAATTGTATAAATAATGTCAACCCAATTGTGACATGGCCAGTTGGACATGTACTGAACGGTGATGTCATTTGTTTACTATTGAACATTGCCAAAAATCGAACATTTCCGCTACTTTGAGCTCAATTTCAAGGTACTTTTCATCGTGAAACCAATCAAAATCATCTCTATTTCTGTAATATATTTTCCATTCTATCAAATGAGACCAAGAAAACAAGAATACAACCATAAATACCATACGAAAATACATTTCAAAGTCGCTGTTTTAAACCAAAAACACGGTCGGAGTTTTTTTTTCTCATTATATGCACTGCGTGCTTCAGGATTTTTTATACTGCGCACACTGACCATGCAGACCCATTCTTTCATATGTAGGTCTACCAGCTTTCTTCCACCAGATTTGAAGGCGCTAGAATTTACGCGTATAAGTACGTGACCAACCCTGGCTGTTATGACGTACATGTACGTAACCGACCCTTAAAGGGTTAAACAGTGCATACAAATAAAAATGAACATCACATTTGATTTGGCCTAGAAAAACAGAAACCGAAAAAAATAATTGGTGCTTTAGTGCCAATGTTACCAACACATCTCAATTTCAGCCAATTTCAACACATCACAAAACGGTAAGTTTTTATTAGGTTCCACTCATTTTAGTCTTGTTCAATTCAGAAAAATGAACTCGAAGAATTTTTTTTTTTTTTTCAAAATCTTCCCCCACACATAGGAATTTTTTTCCCAGTCTCCCACATTTAACCCTTTCAGGGTCGAGACCCCGATTCTTAACTCCTTTTCAGGGTCGTAACATTTTCAGAAAAAAAAAAAACATTTTATGAAATGATAGGGAATCCTTTTCCGATCATAATGCCACTAAAATTATGAAATTTGATGGAAAACTAACGGAATTATGCTTTCGTGAAGTTAGCGGTATCGATGCTATTTACGTATCGGCGATTTCACCCACTTTGAGCCCTACTTTCGGCAAATTCCAATGTTTCAGTCTACTAAAATTATAGCTATTTCGCTAGAATTTCATTTGTTCTATCAAATGAGTATAAGAAACCGCCAATTTACCGATTTCAACTACCCAATAAGGTGGTCAGAAATTGGCAATTTGGCCAATTTCATACAAATTTCAAAAGATGCCAATTTCAAATTAGGGTCCAGAATAAACGAGACAGACATTCCTGGCACTCAAATAACATTTTATCTGTTCTTTAGTCACTTCTCCAGGCCCCTCTTACATTACTTTTGCTTTCCATTTTGAATTTTTATTCTCACAAAAAATTGAAGATTTACTGTTATGTATACTATTGCATCATTGTAAAAACGGTATAAATAATATCAGCACAATTGTGCAAGAATATTAGACTTGCCAGTTGATGTGTATTGTACGCATGGCGTGATTTGTTTACTCTTGAACATCGGCAAAAATCGAACATTTTTGCTACTTTGCGCTCAATTTCTAGGTACAGTGGACCCCGAGTTACGTTCACCTCGGAAATCGTACAATTATGTAAGTGTAATATTGTAAGTGCTTTTGTAAGTGTATTTTTGGGAGTCTGAAATGGACTAACCTACTTGACATTATTTCTTAAGGGAAAAAAATCGTTCGGTAATGGCACTTGAGCAGCCTTCTGGAATGAATTATTCTTGTAACTCGGGGGTCCACTGTACTTGTCATCGAGAAACCAATCAAAATTATCTCTATTTCTCTAATATATCTTCCATTCTATCAAATGAGACCAAGAAAACGAGAATATAACCATAAATACCATACGAAAATAGACTGCAAAGTCGCTGTTTTAAACCAAAAACATGGTCAGAGTTTTTTTTCCCTCATTATGCACTGTGTACTGAAGGTTTTTTTTTATACTGCACACACTGACCGCACAGACCCATTCTCTCACATCTAGGCCTACCAGCCTGTTTCTGCTTGATTTGAGAGCACTAGAATTTAGGCGTACTAGTACGTCAAAAACCCTGAAAGGGTTAAAAGATAAATTGCATAAGTTAGTTTTTCAGGTCTGTTTAACCCTTTCGGGGTTTTGGTCGTAGTAGTACGTTTTACGCCCTGGGGTTATTGACGTACTAGTACGCCTAAATTCTAGCGCCCTCAAATCAAGCAGAAAAAGGCTGTTAGGCCTAGATGTGATAGAATGGGTCTGTGCGGTCAGTGTGTGCAGTATAATAAAATTCCTGCACCACACAGTGCATAATGAGGAAAAAAAAAACTCTGACCGTGTTTTTGGTTTAAAACAGCGACTTTGCAGTCTATTTTCGTATGGTATTTATGCTTGTATTCTCGTTTTCTTAGTCTCATGTTATAGAATAGATGATATATTACAGAAATAGAGATAATTTTGACTGGTTTCACGATGACAAATACTTGAAACTGTTCGATTTTGGCCGATGTTCAGGAGTAAACAAATCACACCATGCGTCCAATACACATCAACTGGCGAGTCTAATATTCTTGCACAAGTGCGCTGATATTATTTATACCATTTTTACAATGATGCAGTTGTATACATAACAGTAAATCTTCTATTTTTTGTGAGAATAAAAATTCAAAATGGAAAGCAAAAGTAATGTAAGAGGGGCCTGGAGACGTGACTAATGAACAGAGAAGATCTTATTTTAGTGCCAGGAATGTCTGCCTTGTTTATTATGGACCCTATTTTGAAATTGGCATCGTTTAAAATTTGTGTGAAATTGGCCAAATTGCCATTTTCTGACCACTATTTTGGGTAGTTGAAATTGGTAAATAGGCAGTTTCTTGTACTCAATCAATAGAAGAAATGGAGTTCTAGCGAAATAGCTATAATTTTAGTAGACTGAAACATTGGAATTTGCCGAAAATAGGGCTCAAAGTGGGCGAAATCGTCGATGCGTAAATGTCATGGATATCGCTAACTTCGCGAAAGCATAATTCCGTTAGTTTTCGATCAAATTTTATAATTTTGGTGGTGTTATGATCGGAAAAAGATTCTCTATAATTTCATAAGAAAAAATAATATTTTTGTTTTAATTTCGTGGACCCTGAGAACGAGTTTCAGAGAGACCCCTTGGACCCCCAAAGGGTTAAATATACAGTAGGAACCACATATCCGCAGATTCAGTTTTCTCGGTTTCAGTTATCCATGGTTTACAGCGGCCCAAATATAAGCCTTAATTTTGCTTAATAATGACCATACAGCACAAAAATAGTGATAGTGACACTTCCTCAAAGCCTAAGAGAAGCTGTGAAGTGCTAATCAATAGTGAAAAAGTGCTAATTCTCCACTTACAGTGCATAATATATCAATTAAAAATTATTATAGGAACGTATGTAAATGAAAACACTTAGATACAGCGTTCGCTACTATCTACAGTTACAGGTATCCACGGTAGGTCTAGGAACGTATACCCCGCGTCTATGGATGACCTGAAATACTGTTAGGTTTTCCATTTTATATTTAAATATGGGGGAGGTTTCTCTGTTTTATAAAAATATTACTGTTAAGAAAAGTAAAATTATCGATATTACCCAGAACAACAGCTTCAGCCTTACACATGTGATTGGATCACCAGTCTTACACAAGTGCATGGATCACTAGTCTTGCTCAAGTTTATGGATCATTTGTCTTACACAAGTAAATGGATCACCTGCCTTACACAAGTACATGGAACACCAGTCTTACACAAGTGCATACACAAGCGAATGGATCACCGGTCTTGCTCAAGTGCATGGATCACCAGTCTTACACAAGTGCATGGACAAGTGAATGGATCACTGGTCTTGCTCAAGTGCATGGATCACCTGCCTTACATAAGTCCATGGATCACCAGTCTTACACAAGTGCATGGATCACCAGTCTTACACAAGTGCAAAGATCACCAGTCTTACACAAGTACATGGATCACTAAGTTTTACACAATTGCATTGATTGCAAGTAAATGGATCACCTGCCTTACACATGTGCATAGATCACTAGTCTTACACAAGTGGATGGATCACAAGTAAGTGGATCACCTGCCTTACACAAGTGCATGGATCACCAGTCTTACACAAGTGGAGGGATCATTAGTCTTACACAAGTGCATGGATCACTAGTATTACACAAGTGCATGAATCACTAGTCTTACACAAGTGCATGGACCACCAGTCTTGCACAAGTGCATGGATCACCAGTCTTACACAAGGACATGGATCACTAGTCTCACACAAGTGCATGGATCACTAGTCTTACACAATTGCATGAATCACTAGTCTTACACAAGTGCATGGATCACTAGTCTTACACAAATGCATGGATCACTAGTCTTACACAAGTGCATGGATCACTAGTCTTACACAAGGGTATGGATCACTAGTCTTACACAAGTGCATGGATCACTAGTCTTACACAAGTGCATGGATCACCAGTCTTACAAAAATGCATGGATCACAAGTAAATGGATCACCTGCCTTCATCAAGTGCATGGATCACTAGTATTACACAGGTGCATGGATCTCTAGTCTTTCACAAGTGCATGGACCACTACTCTTACTCAAGTGCATGGGTCACCAGTCTTACACAAGTGCATGGATCACTAGTCTTACACAAGTGCATGGATCACTAGTCTTACACAAGTGCATGGATCTCTAGTCTTACACAAGTGCATGGATCACTACTCTTACTCAAGTGCATGGATCACCAGCCTTACACAAGTGCATGGATCACCAGTCTTACACAAGTGCAGGGATCACCAGTCTTACACAAGTGCATGGATCACCAGTCTTACACAAGTGGATGGATCACCAGTCTTACACAAGTGCATGGATCTATAGTCTTACACAAGTGCATGGATCACTAGTCTTACACAAGTGCATGGATCACAAGTAAATGGATCACCTGCCTTCCTCAAGTGCATGGATCACCAGTCTTACACAAGTGCATGGATCACTAGTCTTACACAAGTGCATGGATCACTAGTCTTACCCAAGTGCATGGATCACTAGTCTTACACAAATGCATGGATCACAAGTAAATGGATCACCTGCCTTCCTCAAGTGCATGGATCACCAGTCTTACACAAGTGCATGGATCACTAGTCTTACACAAGTGCATGGATCACTAGTCTTACTCAAGTGCATGGGTCACCAGTCTTACACAAGTGCATGGATCACCAGTCTTACACAAGTGCATGGATCACCAGTCTTACACAAGTGCATGGGTCATTAGTCTTACACAAGTGCATGGATAACTAGTCTTACACAAATGCATGGATCAGAAGTAAATGGATCACCTGCCTTACACATGTGCAGGGATCATTAGTCTTACAAAAGTGCATGGATTACTAGTATTTCAAAAGTGCATGGATCACAGGTCTTACACAAGTGCATGGATCACGAGTCTTACACAAGTGCATGGGTCATTAGTCTTACACAGGTAAATGAATCACCTGCCTTACATAAGAACATAAGAAAGAAGGAACAATGCAGCAGGCCCACTGGCCCATG
>WNWK01029756.1:0-24103 GCA_009830355.1 Cherax destructor
AATTTCAATTAAATGAAATATCTAAAATTTTTTAATTTTTGAGTTTTAAAATTAATTTTAAAAAATAAAATATAAAAATATTTTATAGATTTTATTTTTAAAATTTATATTTAAATAAAAATCTATAAAATTTTTATTTAATATTTAAAATTATAAATAATAAAATTATTTTTTTAAATTAAATTTTTATAAACTTATTAAAATAATTGTATTCAAATATCATAAAATAAATGAATTGTTTTATATGTTTAAAATAATATAAATAAATTTTAAAATTTTAATTTTTAGATTTTTAAAATTTATATTATAAATATTAAAATTTATAATTTTTATTTTTTATGATTAAAAATAAATATTAATAAAATCTATTTTATATTAAATTATTCATTATAATATTATAAATCTAATTAATTTTAGAATTTAAAATAATAATAATTCATAATTTAGTTTAAATTTTATTTTTAAATATTTTTCAAAAATATAAATATTAAAAATTTAATATTAAAATTATGATTTTAAATTATTTAAATTTAAATTTTAATAATAAATTAAAATTTGTTTTTAATTTAATGATTTTTAAAATTTAAATAAAATAAAATATAATTCTAAAAATATTTTTCATAAATTTAACTTTAAGAATTTAATAAAATTTTTAAAAATTTAGCTTAATGTTTAAGTAATTTTTTTAAAATATAATTTCATAAAATTTGATTTTATAGATTTTTAATTTAAAAATATATTTATAAATAAATTATAAAATATTTATTTTAAATTTAAAAGTAAAATTTTTAAAATTTTTTTAATTTAAAATTACTATTTAATTCAAAAATCTAAATTTTATTTTCTAAAATTTTATAAAATTATAATTAAAATAAATTTTAAAAATTTTTTTTTTAAAAGATTTACATTTAAAGATTTAAAATAAAATTATTTTTAAAATATTTAGCTTTTTAAAAGATTAAATTTTAAAATAAATAAATATTCATAAAATTATTTTATAATTTTAAATTTAATATTAATAAAAATAATGCAAAAATATGTTTAATTTAATTTTAAATTTAAATTTTTTAATATCTAGTTTCAAAAATAATTTTAATATTTTTATAATTTAAGTTAATTAAAAAAAAAATATTATAAAATTTAAGCATATCTTAAGCAATATTAAATATTTTATATAATTTGAAATATAAAATTTTATTTTTTATTAAAAAAAAAAAAAAAAAAAAAAAAAAAAAAAAAAAAAAAAAAAAAAAAAAAAAAAAAAAAAAAAAAAAAAAAAAAAAAAAAAAAAAAAAAAAAAAAAAAAAAAAAAAAAAAAAAAAAAAAAAAAAAAAAAAAAAAAAAAAAAAAAAAAAAAAAAAAAAAAAAAAAAAAAAAAAAAAAAAAAAAAAAAAAAAAAAAAAAAAAAAAAAAAAAAAAAAAAAAAAAAAAAAAAAAAAAAAAAAAAAAAAAAAAAAAAAAAAAAAAAAAAAAAAAAAAAAAAAAAAAAAAAAAAAAAAAATTTCAATTCAAGAAATTATTTAAAAGGTGAAAATCTAAGTATTTTAGTAAAAATGAGTTTTCAGAAAAGATCAAACGCTTAAACGTCGAAATATGCATAAAATGTTTAGCAATTTTCAGCTTTTAATGTTTCATGTATTTTTCGAAAATAATAGAAATATTCTATAAAAATATTGATTTTTATAGATTTTTAATGGATTTTAAAATATGTAAATATTATAAATATTAAAATGCTATAAAACTTGATTTTATTGCATTTTTGACGTTTAAGGCATTTTCAGATTTTTAAAATTTTTTTAATAAATATACCATAGTAAGCTTCAAAAAAAATATAAAATTTTGTTACTTTTCCATAATTCAATTGCGTAGAAATTTATTTAAAAGTGTGAAAATCTAAATTTTAGCTAAAATGAGTTTTCCAGAAAAGATCAAACCGCTTAAAACGTCGAAATGCATAAAATGATTTTGACATTTTTCTAGCTTAATGTTTATGTATTTGAAAATAATATAAATTTCTATAAAATATTGATTTTTAGATTTTTAAGATTTTAAATATAATAATTAAAATATTCAAATGCTATAAAACGTTTTATTCATTTTGACGATGATTTTAGTTTTCTAAAAACTATTTAATAAAAATCCATATAAGTCAAGAAAATCATAAAATTTTTATTTTCCCATAAATTTCAATTGCATGAAATATAAAATGTGAAAATCAGTATTTGAAATGAGTTTGCAGAAAAGATCAAACCGTCTAAACGTCGAAATATCATAAAACGTTTTAGCCATTTTTGAGCTAAGTTTCATGTATTTCGAAAATATAAATATTCTAAAATATGATTTATAGATTTAATGATTTAAAATAAATAATAATAAATATTCAAAGCTATAAACTTGATTTTGCATTTGACGATTGATTTGTTTAAATATTTAATAAAATATACCTATATAACTTCAAAGAATCATAAAATTTTGTTTTTCCATAAATTTCAATTGTAGAAATTCTATTTAAAAGTGTGAAAATCTAAGTATTTTAGCTAAAATGAGTTTTGCAGAAAAGCACTCAAACCGCTCTAAAACGTCGAAATATGCAATAAAACGATTTTAGCACATTTTCTAGCTTTTAATGTTTCATGTATTTTTCGAAAATAATATGAAATATTCTATAAAAATATTGATTTTTATAGATTTTTAATGGGATTTTTAAAAATATGTAAATAATTAATAAATATTCAAAATGCTATAAAACTTGATTTTATTGCATTTTTGACGATTTAAGGCATTTTCAAGGATTTCTGAAAACTATTTTTTAGATAAAATATACCTATGAGTAAGCTTCCAAAAGAAAATCATAAAATTTTGCTTACTTTTCCCATAAATTTCAATTGCAGTAGAAATTATTTAAAAGTGTGAAAATCTAAGTATTTTAGCTAAAATGAGTTTTGCAGAAAAGCACTAAACCGCTCTAAAACGTCGAAATATGCAATAAAATACGATTTTAGCACATTTTCTAGCTTTAATGTTTCATGTATTTTCGAAAATAATATGAAATATTCTATAAAAATATTGATTTTATAGATTTTTAATGGGATTTTTAAAATATGTAATAATTAATAAATATTCAAAATGCTATAAAACTTATTTTATTGCATTTTTGACGATTTAAGCATTTTCAAGGATTTTTTAAAAATTTTTTTAATAAAATATACCTATAAGTAAGCTTCCTAAAAGAAAATCATAAAATTTTGCTTACTTTTCCATAAATTTCAATTGCAGTAGAAATTCTATTTAAAGTGTGAAATCTAAGTATTTAGCTAAAATGAGTTTGTCAGAAAAGATCAAACCGCTCTAAAACGTCGAAATATGCCATAAAATCGATTTTAGCACATTTTCTAGCTTTTTAATGTTTCATGTATTTTTCGAAAATAATATGAAATATTCTATAAAAATATTGATTTTTATAGATTTTTAATGGGATTTTTAAAAATATGTAAATAATTAATAAATATTCAAAAATGCTATAAAACTTGATTTTATTGCATTTTTGACGATTTAAGGCATTTTCAAGGATTTTCTGAAAAACTATTTTTAGATAAAATATACCTATGAGTAAAAGTGTGAAAATCTAAGTATTTTAGCTAAAAATGAGTTTTGCAGAAAAGCATCAAACCGCTCTAAAACGTCGAAATATGCAATAAAATCGATTTTAGCACATTTTCTAGCTTTAATGTTTCATGTATTTTCGAAAATAATATGAAATATTCTATAAAAATATTGATTTTTATAGATTTTAATGGATTTTTAAAAATATGTAAATAATTAATAAATATTCAAAATGCTATAAAACTTGATTTTATTGCATTTTTGACATTAAGAGCATTTTAAGGATTTTCTGAAAAACTATTTTTAGATAAAATATACCTATGAGTAAGCTTCTCAAAGAAAATCATAAAATTTTGCTTACTTTTCCATAAATTTCAATTGCAGTAGAAATTCTATTTAAAAGTGTGAAAATCTAAGTATTTTAGCTAAAAATGAGTTTTGCCAGAAAAGCACTCAAACCGCTCTAAAACGTCGAAATATGCAATAAATACGATTTTAGCACATTTTCTGACTTAATGTTCATGTATTTTTCGTTCGAAAATAATATGAAATATTCTATAAAAATATTGATTTTTATAGATTTTTAATGGGATTTTTAAAAATATGTAAATAATTAATAAATATTCAAAATGCTATAAAACTTGATTTTATTGCATTTTTGACGATTAAGAGCATTTTCAAGTTTTCTGAAAACTATTTTTAGATAAAATATACCTATAAGTAAGCTTCTAAAAGAAAATCATAAAATTTTTTACTTTTCCATAAATTTCAATTGCAGTAGAAATTCTATTTAAAAGTGTGAAAATCTAAGTATTTTAGCTAAAAATGAGTTTTGCAGAAAAGCATCAAACCGCTCTAAAACGTCGAAATATGCAATAAATACGATTTTAGCACATTTTTCTAAGCTTTTAATGTTTCATGTATTTTCGAAAATAATATGAAATATTCTATAAAAATATTGATTTTATAGATTTTAATGGATTTTTAAAATATGTAAATAATTAATAAATATTCAAAATGCTATAAACTTGATTTTATTGCATTTTGACGATTAAGGCATTTTCAAGGATTTTCTGAAAAACTATTTTTAGATAAAATATACCTATAGTAAGCTTCTCAAAGAAAATCATAAAATTTTGCTTACTTTTCCCATAAATTTCAATTGCAGTGAAATTATTTAAAAGTGTGAAAATCTAAGTATTTTAGCTGAAAAATGAGTTTTCAGAAAAGCACTCAAACCGCTCTAAAACGTCGAAATATGCAATAAATACGATTTTAGCACATTTTTCTGAGCTTTTAATGTTTCATGTATTTTTCGAAAATAATATGAAATATTCTATAAAAATATTGATTTTTATAGATTTTTAATGGGATTTTTAAAAATATGTAAATAATTAATAAATATTCAAAATGCTATAAAACTTGATTTTATGCATTTTTGAGATTAAGGCATTTTCAAGGATTTCTAAAAACTATTTTTAGATAAAATATACCTATATAAGCTTCTAAAAGAAAATCATAAAATTTTGCTTACTTTTCCCATAAATTTCAATTGCAGTAGAAATTCTATTTAAAAGTGTGAAAATCTAATATTTTAGCTGAAAAATGAGTTTTGCCAGAAAAGCACTCAAACCGCTCTAAAACGTCGAAATATGCAATAAATACGATTTTGCTTTTTTCTGAGCTTTTAATGTTTCATGTATTTTCGAAATAATATGAAATATTCTATAAAAATATTGATTTTTATAGATTTTTAATGGGATTTTTAAAAATATATAAATAATTAATAAATATTCAAAATGCTATAAAACTTGATTTTATTGCATTTTTGACGATTAAGGCATTTTCAAGATTTTCTGAAAACTATTTTTAGATAAAATATACCTATAAGTAAGCTTCAAAGAAAATCATAAAATTTTACTTTTCCCATAATTTCAATTGCAGTAGAAATTCTATTTAAAGTGTGAAAATCTAGTATTTTAGTGAAAATGAGTTTTCAGAAAAGATCAAACCGCTCTAAAACGTCGAAATATGCATAAATGATTTTAGCACATTTTTCTGAGCTTTTAATGTTTCATGTATTTTTCGAAAATAATATGAAATATTCTATAAAATATTGATTTTATAGATTTTTAATGGATTTTTTAAAAATATGTAAATAATTAATAAATATTCAAAATGCTATAAAACTTGTTTATTTTTATTGCATTTTTGACATTAAGGCATTTTCAAGTTTTCTGAAAACTATTTTTTAGATAAAATATACATATAACTTTAAAGAAATCATAAAATTTTGTACTTTTCCCATAAATTTCAATTCATAGAAATTCTATTTAAAAGTGTGAAAATCTAAGTATTTTAGCTAAAAATGAGTTTGCCAGAAAAGCACTCAAACCGCTCTAAAACGTCGAAATGAATAAATACGATTTTAGCACATTTTCTGAGCTTTTAATGTTTCATGTATTTTCGAAAATAATATGAAATATTCTATAAATATTGATTTTATAGATTTTAATGGGATTTTTAAAAATATGTAAATAATTATAAATTTCAAAATGCTATAAACTTGATTTTATCATTTTTGACATTAAGCATTTCAAGGATTCTAAAACTATTTTTAGATAAAATATACCTATAATAACTTCTAAAGAAAATCATAAAATTTTCTTATTTTCCATAAATTTCAATTGCAGTGAAATTTATTAAAGTGTGAAAATCTAAGTATTTTAGGTGAAAATGAGTTTTCAGAAAACACTCAAACCTCTAAACGTCGAAATATCAATAAATACGTTTTAGCACATTTTTCTGAGCTTTTTAATGTTTCATGTATTTTCGAAAATAATATGAAATATTCTATAAAATATTGATTTTATAGATTTTAATGGATTTTTAAAATATGTAAATAATTAATAATATTCAAAATGCTATAAAACTTGTTTTATTGCATTTTTTGACATTTAGCATTTAAGGATTTTCTGAAATATTTTTAATAAAATATACCTATAATAAGCTTCCAAAAGAAAATCATAAAATTTTGCTTATTTTCCCATAAATTCATTGAGAAATTTTTAAAAGTGTGAAAATCTAATATTTAGCTAAAATGAGTTTTGCAAAAGCATCAAACCGCTCTAAAACGTCGAAATATGCAATAAAATCGTTTTAGCACATTTTCTGAGCTTTATGTTTCATGTATTTGAAAATAATAGAATATTCTATAAAAATATTATTTTATAGATTTTAATGATTTTAAAATATGTAATAATTAATAAATATTCAAAATGCTATAAACTTGTTTTTATTTATTGCATTTAAGGTTTGAAAAATTTAGATAATTACTTAAACTTCTAAGAAAATCATAATTTTGTATTTTCCATAATTTCAATTGAGAAATTTATTTAAAAGTGTGAAATCTAAGTATTAGCTAAAATGATTTTCAGAAACATCAAACCGCTTAAAACGTGAATATGAAAAAGATTTTAGCATTTTCTGACTTATTTTCATTTTCGAAAATAAAGAAATATTCTATAAAATATTGATTTTATAGATTTTTAATGGATTTTTAAAAATGTAAATAATTAATAAATATTCAAAATGCTATAAAACTTGATTTTATTGCATTTTGACGATTAAGGCATTTTCAGATTTTTAAATATTTTTAGATAAAATATACATAATAAGCTTCAGAAATCATAAATTTGTTACTTTTCCCATAAATTTCAATTCAGAAATTCTATTTAAAAGTGAAAATCTAATATTTAGTAAAATGAGTTTTGAAACTCAAACCGCTCTAAAACGTCGAAATATCAATAAATACGATTTTAGCATTTCTGAGCTTTTAATGTTTCATGTATTTTCAAATAATGAAATATTCTATAAAATATTGATTTTATAGATTTTAATGGGTTTTTAAAATATGTAATAATAAATATTCAAAATGCTATAAACTTAATTTATTGCATTTTTGACGTTTAGCATTTCAAGTTTTTAAAATATTTTTAGATAAAATATACCTAAGTAAGCTTCAAAGAAAATCATAAATTTGCTTACTTTTCCATAAATTTCAATTGCAGAGAAATTGATTTAAGTGAAAATCTAAGTATTTTAGCTGAAAATGAGTTTTGCCAGAAAAGCACTCAAACCGCTCTAAAACGTCGAAATATGCAATAAAATGCGGTTTTAGCACATTTTTCTGAGCTTTTAATGTTTCATGTATTTTCGAAAATAATATGAAATATTCTATAAAAATATTGATTTTTATAGATTTTTAATGGGATTTTAAAAATATTAAATAATTAATAAATATTCAAAATGCTATAAAACTTATTTTATTGCATTTTTGAATTTAAGGCATTTTCAAGGATTTTCTGAAAACTATTTTTAGATAAAATATACCTATAAGTAAGCTTCCAAAGAAAATCATAAAATTTTGTTACTTTTCCCATAATTTCATTGCAGTGAAATTCTATTTAAAGTGTGAAAATCTAAGTATTTTAGTGAAAAATGAGTTTTGCCAGAAAAGCACTCAAACCGCTCTAAAACGTCGAAATATGCATAAATACTTTAGACATTTTAGCTTTAATGTTTCATGTATTTGAAATAATGAAATATTCTTAATAATTTTATAGATTTTAAGTTTTAAAAATAGTAAATAATTATAATTTAAATGCTATAAACATTTTATTGTTTTATTGCATTTGTTAAAACTATTTAATTCATATAAGCTTCCAAAAATCATAAATTTGCATTTCCATAATTCAATTGATAATTATTAAAAGTGTGAAAATCTAGTATTTTGAAAATAGTTTCGAAAGCATCAACCTAAAACGTAAATATGCAATAAATACGATTTTAGCATTTTCATTTATTTTATATTTTCAAATATGAAAATTTATAATATTGTTATAGATTTTAATGGATTTAAATATAAAAATTAATAAATATTAAATGCTATAAAACTTTTTATGATTTTTGACATTACATTTTCAAGTTTTTAAATATTTTAAATAATACAAAGTAAACTCAAGAAAATCATAATTGCTTTATAATTTCAATTCATGAATTTAAAAGGTGAAATCTAATTTTTAGTAAAAATGAGTTTTAGAACAAACCTCAAACTCGAATATGCATATGTTTAGCACATTTTCTAGCTTTTAATTTTCATGTATTTTCGAAATAATATAATATTCTATAAATTGTTATAATTTAATGATTTAAATATGAAAATAATAAATTAAAATTAACTTTTATTTATTAATTTATAAATTTTAAAATTTAAAAAATCATAATTGCTTACTTTTCTAAATTCAATTCGTAATTTTTAAATGAAAATCAGATTAGGAAATAGTATACCAAACCTTAAAATTAAGGCATTTTCAAGGATTTTCTGAAAATATTTTATAAAAAATATACCTATAATAGCTTCTAAAGAAAATCATAAAATTTGTTACTTTTCCCATAAATTTCAATTCAGTGAAATTCTATTTAAAAGTGTGAAAATCTAAGTATTTAGTGAAAAATGAGTTTTGCAGAAAAGATCAAACCGCTCTAAAACGTCGAAATATGCATAAAATCGATTTTAGCACATTTTCGACTTTTTAATGTTTCATGTATTTTCGAAAATAATATGAAATATTCTATAAAAATATTGATTTTATAGATTTTTAATGGGATTTTTAAAATATGTAAATAATTAATAAATATTCAAAAATGCTATAAAACTTGATTTTATTGCATTTTTGACAGTTAAGGCATTTTCAAGGATTTTCTAAAACTATTTTTTAGATAAAATATACCTATAAGTAAGCTTCTAAAAGAAAATCATAAAATTTTGCTTACTTTTCCCATAAATTTCAATTCAGTAGAAATTCTATTTAAAGTGTGAAAATCTAAGTATTTTAGTAAAAATGAGTTTTGCAGAAAAGCACTCAAACCGCTCTAAAACGTCAAATATGCATAAAATCGATTTTAGCATTTTTTAGCTTTTAATGTTTCATGTATTTTCGAAAATAATATGAAATATTCTATAAAAATATTGATTTTATAGATTTTTAATGGGATTTTTAAAAATAGTAAATAATTAATAAATATTCAAAATGCTATAAAACTTATTTTATTGCATTTTTGACATTTAAGCATTTTCAAGGATTTTCTGAAAAATATTTTTAGATAAAATATACCTATAGTAAGCTTCTAAAAGAAAATCATAAAATTTTGCTTACTTTTCCCATAAATTTCAATTGCAGTAGAAATTCTGATTTAAAAGTGTGAAAATCTAAGTATTTTAGCTAAAAATGAGTTTTGTCAGAAAAGCACTCAAACCGCTCTAAAACGTCGAAATATGCAATAAATCGTTTTAGCACATTTTCTAGCTTTTAATGTTTCATGTATTTTCGAAAATAATATGAAATATTCTATAAAAATATTGATTTTATAGATTTTAATGGATTTTTAAAAATATGTAAATAATTAATAAATATTAAAAAATGCTATAAAACTTGATTTTATTGCATTTTTGACGATTAAGGCATTTTCAAGATTTTCTGAAAACTATTTTTTAGATAAAATATACCTATAAGTAAGCTTCCAAAGAAAATCATAAAATTTTGCTTACTTTTCCCATAAATTTCAATTGCAGTAGAAATTCATTTAAAAGTGTGAAAATCTAAGTATTTTAGCTAAAAATGAGTTTTGCAGAAAGCACTCAAACCGCTCTAAAACGTCGAAATATGCAATAAATACGATTTTAGCACATTTTCTGAGTTTTTTAATGTTTCATGTATTTTCGAAAATAATATGAAATATTCTATAAAAATATTGATTTTTATAGATTTTTAATGGGATTTTTAAAATATGTAAATAATTAATAAATATTCAAAATGCTATAAAACTTGTTTTATTGCATTTTTGACGATTAAGGCATTTTCAAGATTTTCTAAAAACTATTTTTAGATAAAATATACCTATAATAAGCTTCCTAAAGAAAATCATAAATTTTGCTTACTTTTCCCATAAATTTCAATTGCAGTAGAAATTCTATTAAAGTGTGAAAATCTAAGTATTTTAGCTAAAAATGAGTTTTGCCAGAAAAGCACTCAAACCGCTCTAAAACGTCGAAATATGCAATAAAATACGATTTTAGCACATTTTTCTGAGCTTTTTAATGTTTCATGTATTTTCGAAAATAATATGAAATATTCTATAAAAATATTGATTTTTATAGATTTTTAATGGGATTTTTAAAAATATGTAAATAATTAATAAATATTCAAAAATGCTATAAAACTTGATTTTATTGCATTTTTGACGATTAAGGCATTTCAAGGATTTTCTGAAAAATTATTTTTAGATAAAATATACCTATAAGTAAGCTTCCTAAAAGAAAATCATAAAATTTTGCTTACTTTTCCCATAAATTTCAATTGCAGTAGAAATTCATTTAAAAGTGTGAAAATCTAAGTATTTTAGCTAAAAATGAGTTTTGCCAGAAAAGCACTCAAACCGCTCTAAAACGTCGAAATATGCAATAAAATACGATTTTAGCACATTTTCTGAGACTTTTAATGTTTCATGTATTTTTCGAAAATAATATGAAATATTCTATAAAATATTGATTTTTATAGATTTTTAATGGGATTTTTAAAAATATGTAAATAATTAATAAATATTCAAAATGCTATAAAACTTATTTTATTGCATTTTTGACGATTTAAGGCATTTTCAAGTTTTCTGAAAAATATTTTTAGATAAAATATACCTATAAGTAAAGCTTCTAAAGAAAATCATAAAATTTTGCTTACTTTTCCCATAAATTTCAATTGCAGTGAAATTCTATTTAAAAGTGTGAAAATCTAAGTATTTTAGCTGAAAAATGAGTTTTGGAAAAGCACTCAAACCGCTCTAAAACGTCGAAATATGCAATAAAATACGATTTTAGCACATTTTCTGAGCTTTTTAATGTTTCATGTATTTTCGAAAATAATATGAAATATTCTATAAAATATTGATTTTATAGATTTTTAATGGGATTTTTAAAAATATGTAAATAATTAATAAATATTCAAAAATGCTATAAAACTTGATTTTTTTGCATTTTGACATTAAGGCATTTCAAGGATTTTCTGAAAAACTATTTTTAGATAAAATATACCTATAATAAGTCTAAAGAAAATCATAAAATTTTGCTTACTTTTCCATAAATTTCAATTGCAGTAGAAATTCTATTTAAAAGTGTGAAAATCTAAGTATTTTAGCTAAAAATGAGTTTTCAGAAAAGCACTCAAACCGCTCTAAAACGTCGAAATATGCAATAAATACGATTTTAGCACATTTTCTGAGCTTTTAATGTTTCATGTATTTTTCGAAAATAATATGAAATATTCTATAAAAATATTGATTTTTATAGATTTTTAATGGGATTTTTAAAAATATGTAAATAATTAATAAATATTCAAAATGCTATAAAACTTGATTTTATTGCATTTTTGACGATTAAGGCATTTTCAAGTTTTCTGAAAAATATTTTTAGATAAAATATACCTATAAGTAAGCTTCTAAAAGAAATCATAAAATTTTGCTTACTTTTCCCATAAATTTCAATTGCAGTGAAATTCTATTTAAAAGTGTGAAAATCTAAGTATTTTAGCTGAAAAATGAGTTTTGCAGAAAGCACTCAAACCGCTCTAAAACGTCGAAATATGCAATAAAATACGATTTTAGCACATTTTCTGAGCTTTTAATGTTTCATGTATTTTCGAAAATAATATGAAATATTCTATAAAAATATTGATTTTTATAGATTTTAATGGGATTTTAAAAATATGTAAATAATTAATAAATATTCAAAATGCTATAAAACTTGATTTTATTGCATTTTTGACGATTTAAGGCATTTTCAAGATTTTGAAAATATTTTTAGATAAAATATACCTATAAGTAAGCTTCCTAAAGAAAATCATAAATTTTGCTTACTTTTCCCATAATTTCAATGCATAGAAATTCATTTAAAAGTGTGAAAATCTAAGTATTTTAGTAAAAATGAGTTTTGCAGAAAAGCATCAAACCGCTCTAAAACGTCGAAATATGCAATAAAATCGTTTTAGCACATTTTCTGAGCTTTTAATGTTTCATGTATTTTTCGAAAATAATATGAAATATTCTATAAAAATATTGATTTTATAGATTTTTAATGGGATTTTTAAAATATGTAAATAATTAATAAATATTCAAAATGCTATAAAACTTGATTTTATTGCATTTTGACTTAAGGCATTTTCAAGGATTTTCTAAAACTATTTTTAGATAAAATATACCTATAATAAGCTTCTAAGAAAATCATAAAATTTTGCTTACTTTTCCCATAAATTTCAATTGCAGTAGAAATTCTATTTAAAAGTGTGAAAATCTAAGTATTTTAGCTGAAAAATGAGTTTTGCCAGAAAAGCACTCAAACCGCTCTAAAACGTCGAAATATGCAATAAAATACGATTTTAGCACATTTTTCTGAGCTTTTTAATGTTTCATGTATTTTCGAAAATAATATGAAATATTCTATAAAAATATTGATTTTATAGATTTTTAATGGGATTTTTTAAAAATATGTAAATAATTAATAAATATTCAAAAATGCTATAAAACTTGATTTTATTGCATTTTTGACGATTTAAGGCATTTTCAAGGATTTTCTGAAAAACTATTTTTAGATAAAATATACCTATAAGTAAGCTTCCAAAAGAAAATCATAAAATTTGCTTACTTTTCCCATAAATTTCAATTGCAGTGAAATTATTTAAAGTGTGAAAATCTAAGTATTTTAGCTAAAATGAGTTTTCAGAAAAGCACTCAAACCAGCTCTAAAACGTCGAAATATGCAATAAATACGATTTTAGCACATTTTCTAAGCTTTTAATGTTTCATGTATTTTCGAAAATAATATGAAATATTCTATAAAAATATTGATTTTATAGATTTTTAATGGGATTTTTAAAAATATGTAAATAATTAATAAATATTCAAAAATGCTATAAAACTTGATTTTATTGCATTTTTGACGATTTAAGGCATTTTCAAGGATTTTTGAAAAATATTTTTTAGATAAAATATACCTATAAGTAAGCTTCTAAAAGAAAATCATAAAATTTTGCTTACTTTTCCATAAATTTCAATTGCAGTAGAAATTCTATTTAAAGTGTGAAAATCTAAGTATTTTAGTGAAAAATGAGTTTTGCCAGAAAAGCACTCAAACCGCTCTAAAACGTCGAAATATGCAATAAAATACGTTTTAGCACATTTTCTGAGCTTTTAATGTTTCATGTATTTTCGAAATAATATGAAATATTCTATAAAAATATTGATTTTTATAGATTTTTAATGGGATTTTTAAAAATATGTAAATAATTAATAAATATTCAAAAATGCTATAAAACTTGATTTTATTGCATTTTTGACGATTAAGCATTTTCAAGATTTTCTGAAAACTATTTTTAGATAAAATATACCTATAAGTAAGCTTCTAAAAGAAAATCATAAAATTTTGCTAACTTTTCCCATAAATTTCAATTGCATGAAATTCTATTTAAAAGTGTGAAAATCTAAGTATTTTAGCTAAAAATGAGTTTTGCAGAAAAGCACTCAAACCGCTCTAAAACGTCGAAATATGCCATAAAATGCGTTTTAGCACATTTTCTGAGCTTTTTAATGTTTCATGTATTTTTCGAAAATAATATGAAATATTCTATAAAAATTTGATTTTTAAGATTTTTAATGGATTTTTAAAAATATGTAAATAATTAATAAATATTCAAAATGCTATAAAACTTGATTTTTATTGATTTTGACGATTAAGGCATTTTCAAGGATTTTCTGAAAAACTATTTTTAGATAAAATATACCTATAATAACTTCTAAAGAAAATCATAAATTTTGCTTACTTTTCCATAAATTTCAATTGCAGTAGAAATTCTATTTAAAGTGTGAAAATCTAAGTATTTTAGTGAAAAATGAGTTTTGCCAGAAAAGCACTCAAACCGCTCTAAAACGTCGAAATATGCAATAAATACGATTTTAGCACATTTTTCTGAGCTTTTAATGTTTCATGTATTTTTCGAAAATAATATGAAATATTCTATAAAAATATTGATTTTTATAGATTTTTAATAGGATTTTTAAAAATATGTAAATAATTAATAAATATTCAAAATGCTATAAAACTTGATTTTATTGCATGATTTTATTGCATTTTTGACGATTAAGCATTTTCAAGGTTTTCTGAAAACTATTTTTTAGATAAAATATACCTATAAGTAAGCTTCTAAAAGAAAATCATAAAATTTTGCTTACTTTTCCCATAAATTTCAATTGCAGTAGAAATTCTATTTAAAGTGTGAAAATCTAAGTATTTTAGCTAAAAATGAGTTTTGCCAGAAAAGCACTCAAACCGCTCTAAAACGTCGAAATATGCAATAAATCGATTTTAGCACATTTTCTAGCTTTTTAATGTTTCATGTATTTTCGAAAATAATATGAAATATTCTATAAAAATATTGATTTTTATAGATTTTTAATGGGATTTTTAAAAATATGTAAATAATTAATAAATATTCAAAATGCTATAAAACTTGATTTTATTGCATTTTTGACATTAAGCATTTCAAGGATTTTCTGAAAAATTTTTTAGATAAAATATACCTATAAGTAACTTCTAAAGAAAATCATAAAATTTTGCTTACTTTTCCATAAATTTCAATTGCAGTAGAAATTCTATTTAAAAGTGTGAAAATCTAAGTATTTTAGCTAAAAATGAGTTTTGCCAGAAAAGCATCAAACCGCTCTAAAACGTCGAAATATGCAATAAAATACGATTTTAGCACATTTTCTGAGCTTTTAATGTTTCATGTATTTTCGAAAATAATATGAAATATTCTATAAAAATATTGATTTTATAGATTTTTAATGGGATTTTTAAAAATATGTAAATAATTAATAAATATTCAAAATGCTATAAAACTTGATTTTATTGCATTTTTGACGATTAAGAGCATTTTCAAGATTTTCTGAAAAACTATTTTTAGATAAAATATACCTATAAGTAAGCTTCCTAAAGAAAATCATAAAATTTTGCTTACTTTTCCCATAAATTTCAATTGCAGTAGAAATTCTATTTAAAAGTGTGAAAATCTAAGTATTTTAGTGAAAAATGAGTTTTGCCAGAAAAGCACTCAAACCGCTCTAAAACGTCGAAATATGCAATAAAATGATTTTAGCACATTTTCTGACTTTTAATGTTTCATGTATTTTTCGAAAATAATATGAAATATTCTAAAAATATTGATTTTATAGATTTTAATGGGATTTTTAAAAATATGTAAATAATTAATAAATATTCAAAATGCTATAAAACTTGATTTTATTGCATTTTTGACGATTAAGGCATTTTCAAGGATTTTCTGAAAATATTTTTAGATAAAATATACCTATAAGTAACTTCTAAAAGAAAATCATAAAATTTTGCTTACTTTTCCCATAAATTTCAATTGCAGTAGAAATTCTATTTAAAAGTGTGAAAATCTAAGTATTTTAGCTGAAAAATGAGTTTTCAGAAAAGCACTCAAACCGCTCTAAAACGTCGAAATATGCAATAATACGATTTTAGCACATTTTCTGAGCTTTTAATGTTTCATGTATTTTCGAAAATAATATGAAATATTCTATAAAAATATTGATTTTATAGATTTTTAATGGGATTTTTAAAAATATGTAAATAATTAATAAATATTAAAAAATGCTATAAAACTTGATTTTATTGCATTTTTGACGATTAAGGCATTTTCAAGGATTTTCTGAAAAACTATTTTTAGATAAAATATACCTATAGTAAGCTTCTCAAAAGAAAATCATAAAATTTTGCTTACTTTTCCCATAAATTTCAATTGCAAGAAATTCTATTTAAAAGTGTGAAAATCTAAGTATTTTAGCTAAAAATGAGTTTTGCCAGAAAAGCACTCAAACCGCTCTAAAACGTCGAAATATGCAATAAAATACGTTTTAGCACATTTTCTGAGCTTTTAATGTTTCATGTATTTTCGAAAATAATATGAAATATTCTATAAAAATATTGATTTTTATAGATTTTTAATGGATTTTTAAAAATATGTAAATAATTAATAAATATTCAAAATGCTATAAAACTTTTTATTGCATTTTTACGTTAAGCATTTCAAGTTTTTAAAATATTTTTAATAAAATATACCTATATAACTTAAGAAAATCATAAAATTTTCTTTTCCCATAAATTTCAATTGCAGTAGAAATTCTATTTAAAAGTGTGAAAATCTAAGTATTTTAGCTGAAAAATGAGTTTTGCCAGAAAGCACTCAAACCGCTCTAAAACGTCAAATATGCAATAAAATACGATTTTAGCACATTTTCTGAGCTTTTAATGTTTCATGTATTTTCGAAAATAATATGAAATATTCTATAAAAATATTGATTTTATAGATTTTAATGGGATTTTTAAAAATATGTAAATAATTAATAAATATTCAAAAATGCTATAAAACTTGATTTTATTGCATTTTTGACGATTAAGGCATTTTCAAGGATTTTCTGAAAACTATTTTTAGATAAAATATACCTATAAGTAACTTCTAAAGAAAATCATAAAATTTTGCTTACTTTTCCATAAATTTCAATTGCAGTAGAAATTCTATTTAAAAGTGTGAAAATCTAAGTATTTTAGCTGAAAAATGAGTTTTGCCAGAAAAGCACTCAAACCGCTCTAAAACGTCGAAATATGCAATAAAATACGATTTTAGCACATTTTCTGAGCTTTTAATGTTTCATGTATTTTCGAAAATAATATGAAATATTCTATAAAAATATTGATTTTTTTTTTTTTTTTTTTTTTTTTTTTTTTTTTTTTTTTTTTTTTTTTTTTTTTTTTTTTTTTTTTTTTTTTTTTTTTTTCTATTTAAAAGTGTGAAAATCTAAGTATTTTAGCTGAAAATGAGTTTTGCCGAAAAGCACTCAAACCGCTCTAAAACGTCGAAATATGCAATAAAATACGATTTTAGCACATTTTCTGAGCTTTTTAATGTTTCATGTATTTTTCGAAAATAATATGAAATATTCTATAAAAATATTGATTTTTATAGATTTTAATGGGATTTTTAAAAATATGTAAATAATTAATAAATATTCAAAATGCTATAAAACTTGATTTTATTGCATTTTTGACATTAAAGCATTTTCAAAGTTTCTGAAAAACTATTTTTAATAAAATATACCTATAGTAAGCTTCCTAAAGAAATCATAAATTTGCTTACTTTTCCATAAATTTCAATTGCATAGAAATTCATTTAAAAGTGTGAAAATCTAAGTATTTTAGCTGAAAAATGAGTTTTGAAAGCACTCAAACCGCTCTAAAACGTCGAAATATGCAATAAAATACGATTTTAGCACATTTTCTGAGCTTTTAATGTTTCATGTATTTTCGAAAATAATATGAAATATTCTATAAAATATTGATTTTATAGATTTTAATGATTTTAAAAATATTAAATAATTAATAAATATTCAAAATGCTATAAAACTTGATTTTATTGCATTTTGACGATTAAGGCATTTTCAAGTTTTTAAAAACTATTTTTAGATAAAATATACCTATAAGTAAGCTTCCAAAGAAAATCATAAAATTTTGCTTACTTTTCCATAAATTTCAATTGCAGTAGAAATTCTATTTAAAGTGTGAAAATCTAAGTATTTTAGCTAAAAATGAGTTTTGCCAGAAAAGCATCAAACCGCTCTAAAACGTCGAAATATGCATAAAATACGTTTTAGCACATTTTCTGAGCTTTTAATGTTTCATGTATTTTCGAAAATAATATGAAATATTCTATAAAATATTGATTTTATAGATTTTTAATGGATTTTTTAAAAATATGTAAATATTAATAAATATTCAAAATGCTATAAAACTTGATTTTATTGCATTTTTGACGATTAAGGCATTTTCAAGGTTTTTGAAATATTTTTAGATAAAATATACCTATAGTAAGCTTCCTAAAGAAAATCATAAAATTTTGCTTACTTTTCCATAAATTTCAATTGCAGTAGAAATTCTATTTAAAAGTGTGAAAATCTAAGTATTTTAGCTAAAAATGAGTTTTGCAGAAAAGCATCAAACCGCTCTAAAACGTCAAATATGCAATAAAATACGATTTTAGCACATTTTCTGAGCTTTTAATGTTTCATGTATTTTCGAAAATAATATGAAATATTCTATATTTTATAGATTTTAATGGGATTTTTAAAAATATGTAAATAATTAATAAATATTAAAATGTATAAACTTTTTTATTGCATTTTTGAATTAGAAATTTTCAAGATTTTCTAAAAACTATTTTTAATAAATCATTAGTAAGCTTCTAAAGAAATCATAAAATTCTTCTTTTCCAATAAATTTCAATTGCAGTAGAAATTCTATTTAAAAGTGTGAAAATCTAAGTATTTTAGCTAAAATGATTTTGCAGAAACATCAAAGCTCTAAAACGTCGAAATATGCAATAAATATGATTTTAAATTTTTCTGAAGCTTTTAAGTTCATGTTTTCGAAAATAATATGAAATATTCTATAAAATATTGATTTTATAGATTTTAATGGGATTTTTAAAAATATGAAATAATTAATAAATATTAAAATGCTATAAAACTTGTTTTATTGCATTTTTGACAATTAAGGCATTTTCAAGATTTTCTAAAAACTATTTTTTAGATAAAATATACCTATAATAAGCTTCTAAAGAAAATCATAAAATTTTTTAATTCCATAAATTTCAATCAGTAGAAATTCTATTTAAAGTTGAAAATCTAAGTATTTTAGTAAAATGAGTTTTGCAAAAACATCAAACCGCTCTAAAACGTCAGAAATATGCAATAAATAACGATTTTAGACATTTTCTAGACTTTTAATGTTTCATGTATTTTCGAATAATATGAAATATTCTATAAAAATATTGATTTTTATAGATTTTTAATGGGATTTTTAAAAATATGTAAATAATTAATAAATATTCAAAATGCTATAAAACTTGATTTATTGCATTTTTGACGATTAAGGCATTTTCAAGGATTTTTGAAAAATATTTTTAGATAAAATATACCTATAAGTAAGCTTCAAGAAAATCATAAATTTTCTTACTTTTCCATAAATTTCATTTCAAAATTAAATTAAAGTGTGAAAATAAGTTTTAGCTGAAAAATGAGTTCAAAAACTCAAACGCTTAAAACGTTACACATTATTAAGTTTTGCACATTTCTGATTTTAAAATAATATGAAATATTCTATAAAAATATTGATTTTATAGATTTTAATGGGATTTTTAAAAATATGTAAATAATTAATAAATATTCAAAATGCTATAAAACTTGATTTTATTGCATTTTTGACGATTAAGGCATTTTCAAGGATTTTCTGAAAACTATTTTTAGATAAAATATACCTATAGTAAGCTTCTAAAGAAAATCATAAAATTTTGCTTACTTTTCCCATAAATTTCAATTGCAGTAGAAATTCTATTTAAAAGTGTGAAAATCTAAGTATTTTAGCTAAAAATGAGTTTTGCCAGAAAAGCATCAAACGCTCTAAAACGTCGAAATATGCAATAAAATGCAGTTTTAGCACATTTTCTAGAGCTTTTTAATGTTTCATGTATTTTCGAAAATAATATGAAATATTCTATAAAAATATTGATTTTTATAGATTTTTAATGGGATTTTTAAAAATATGTAAATAATTAATAAATATTCAAAAATGCTATAAAACTTGATTTTATTGCATTTTTGACGATTTAAGGCATTTTCAAGGATTTCCTGAAAAACTATTTTTAATAAAATATACCTATAGTAAGCTAAAGAAAATCATAAAATTTTGCTTACTTTTCCCATAAATTTCAATTGCAGTAGAAATTCTATTTAAAAGTGTGAAAATCTAAGTATTTTAGCTAAAAATGAGTTTTCAGAAAAGCACTCAAACCGCTCTAAAACGTCGAAATATGCAATAAAATACGATTTTAGCACATTTTCTGAGCTTTTTAATGTTTCATGTATTTTCGAAAATAATATGAAATATTCTATAAAAATATTGATTTTTATAGATTTTTAATGGGATTTTTAAAAATATGTAAATATTAATAAATATTCAAAAATGCTATAAAACTTGATTTTATTGCATTTTTGACGATTAAGGCATTTTCAAGGATTTTCTGAAAAATTATTTTTAGATAAAATATACCTATAAGTAAGCTTCCTAAAGAAAATCATAAAATTTTGCTTACTTTTCCCATAAATTTCAATTGCAGTGAAATTCTATTTAAAAGTGTGAAAATCTAAGTATTTTAGTGAAAATGAGTTTTCAGAAAAGCACTCAAACCGCTCTAAAACGTCGAAATATGCAATAAAATACGATTTTAGCACATTTTCTGAGCTTTTAATGTTTCATGTATTTTCGAAAATAATATGAAATATTCTATAAAATATTGATTTTATAGATTTTAATGGGATTTTTAAAAATATGTAAATAATTAATAAATATTAAAATGCTATAAAACTTGATTTTATTGCATTTTTGATTAAGGCATTTTCAAGTTTTCTAAAAATATTTTAGATAAAATATACCTATAATAACTTCTAAAGAAAATCATAAAATTTGCTTACTTTTCCCATAAATTTCAATTGCAGTAGAAATTCTATTTAAAGTGTGAAAATCTAAGTATTTTAGTAAAAATGAGTTTTGAAAGCATCAAACGCTCTAAAACGTCAAATATGCATAAAATCGATTTTAGCACATTTTCTGAGCTTTTAATGTTTCATGTATTTTCGAAAATAATATAAATATTCTATAAAAATATTGATTTTATAGATTTTTAATGGGATTTTTAAAATATGTAAATAATTAATAAATATTCAAAATGCTATAAAACTGTTTTGCATTTTTGACATTAAGGCATTTAAGGATTTTCTGAAAACTATTTTTAATAAAATATACTATAAGTAAGCTTCCAAAGAAAATCATAAAATTTTGCTTACTTTTCCCATAAATTTCAATTCATGAAATTATTTAAAAGTGTGAAAATTAAGTATTTTAGTAAAATGAGTTTTCGAAGCATCAAACCGCTCTAAAACGTCGAATATGCAATAAATCGATTTTAGCACATTTTCTAGCTTAATGTTTCATTATTTTCGAAATAATATGAAATATTCTATAAAAATATTGATTTTATAGATTTTAATGATTTTTAAAAATATGTAAATAATTAATAAATATTCAAAATGCTATAAAACTTATTTTGCATTTTACATAAATTTCAAGTTTTAAATATTTTTAGATAAAATATACTATAATAATAAGAAAATCATAAAATTTGCTTACTTTTCATAATTTCAATTGTGAAATTCATTTAAAAGTGTGAAAATCTAAGTATTTTAGTAAAAATGAGTTTTGCCAGAAAAGCACTCAAACCGCTCTAAAACGTCGAAATATGCAATAAAATACGTTTTGCATTTTCGGCTTTAATGTTTCATGTATTTTTCGAAAATAATATGAAATATTCTATAAAAATATTGATTTTTATAGATTTTAATGGGATTTTTAAAAATATGTAAATAATTAATAAATATTCAAAATGCTATAAAACTTATTTTTTGCATTTTTGACATTAAGGCATTTCAAGGATTTTTAAATATTTTTAGATAAAATATACCTATAATAAGCTTCCTAAAGAAAATCATAAAATTTTGCTTACTTTTCCATAAATTTCAATTGCAGTGAAATTCTATTTAAAAGTGTGAAAATCTAAGTATTTTAGTAAATGAGTTTTCGAAGCATCAAACCGCTCTAAAACTAAATATGCAATAAATCGATTTAGCAATTTTCAGCTTTTAATGTTTCATGTATTTTCGAAAATAATATGAAATATTCTATAAAAATATTGATTTTTATAGATTTTTAATGGGATTTTTAAAAATATGTAAATAATTAATAAATATTCAAAATGCTATAAAACTTATTTTATTGCATTTTTGACGATTTAAAGCATTTTCAAGGATTTTCTGAAAACTATTTTTAGATAAAATATACCTATAAATAAGCTTCTAAAAGAAAATCATAAAATTTTGCTTACTTTTCCCATAAATTTCAATTCATAGAAATTCTATTTAAAAGTGTGAAAATCTAAGTATTTTAGCTGAAAAATGAGTTTTCAGAAAAGCACTCAAACCGCTCTAAAACGTCGAAATATGCATAAAATGCGATTTTAGCACATTTTTCTGAGCTTTTAATGTTTCATGTATTTTCGAAAATAATATGAAATATTCTATAAAATATTGATTTTATAGATTTTTAATGGGATTTTTAAAAATATGTAAATAATTAATAAATATTCAAAATGCTATAAAACTTGATTTTATTGCATTTTGACGATTTAAGGCATTTTCAAGGATTTTCTAAAACTATTTTTAGATAAAATATACCTATAGTAAGCTTTCAAGAAAATCATAAAATTATTACTTACTTTAATAAATTTCAATTGCAGTAAAATTCTATTTAAAAGTGTGAAAATCTAAGTATTTTAGCTGAAAAATGAGTTTTGCCAGAAAAGCACTCAAACCGCTCTAAAACTCGAAATATGCAATAAAATACGATTTTAGCACATTTTTCTGAGCTTTTTAATGTTTCATGTATTTTCGAAAATAATATGAAATATTCTATAAAAATATTGATTTTATAGATTTTTAATGGGATTTTTAAAAATATGTAAATAATTAATAAATATTCAAAATGCTATAAAACTTGTTTTATTGCATTTTGACGATTGAGGCATTTTCAAGGATTTCTGAAAACTATTTTTAATAAAATATACCTATAAGTAAGCTTCTCAAAGAAAATCATAAAATTTTGCTTACTTTTCCCATAAATTTCAATTGCAGTAGAAATTCATTTAAAAGTGTGAAAATCTAAGTATTTTAGCTGAAAAATGAGTTTTGCAGAAAAGCACTCAAACCGCTCTAAAACGTCGAAATATGCAATAAAATACGATTTTAGCACATTTTCTGAGCTTTTAATGTTTCATGTATTTTTCGAAAATAATATGAAATATTCTATAAAAATATTGATTTTATAGATTTTTAATGGGATTTTTAAAAATATGTAAATAATTAATAAATATTCAAAAAAAGCTATAAAACTTTAAATTTTTTTGCATTTTTTAATTTAAAAATTTTTAAAAGGGTTTTTGATAAACTATTTTTAGTAAAAAATACCCATAATAACTTCCAAAGAAAATCATAAAAATTTTTTTACTTTTCCCCTAAATTTCAATTTCAATAGAAATTCATTTAAAAAAGTGAAAATCTAAGTATTTTAGCTAAAAAAAGAGTTTTTCAGAAAAGTATCAAACCCCTCTAAAACGTCGAAATATGCCAAAAAAGCGGTTTTTGCACATTTTCTGAA
>WNWK01029757.1:0-24102 GCA_009830355.1 Cherax destructor
CCCCCCCTCCAGCCTTTCCTAGGCTGCCCCCATCACCCCTTTCCCCTCCACTACAGATTTATCACTTTTGAAGTCTTTCTGTCTCTTTCCTTTCGTCTAATGTCCAACCACCTCAACAACCCTCCTCACCCTTGGATAATATTTTTGGGAACCCGCACCCCTCCCCAACCAAACCCAACCTGCATTATATTCACACCACACATTGCCCCAGACATGAATCTATACCCCAGCCTTTCCCCCTCGGTAAATTCATCACCAGTTCACACCCAAAAGAGGTTGGTAAACTATACTCTAAAATTCCCTTTACTTCCATGGATAAAGTTTTTTGTCTCCAGCCCCGGGCTCCACTCCCCCTTTTTCCCCCTCATAAATTCTATGATTCACCCATCCTTCATAGACCCATCTGCTGACATGTCCACTCCCAAATATCTGAATACATTCACCCCCCCATACTCTCCCCCTCCAATCTGATATCCAATCTTTCGTCACCTAATTTTTTTGTTATCCCATCACCTTACTCTTTCCTATATTCACCTTCAATTTTCTTCTTACACCCCCTACCAAATTCATCCACCAACCTCTGCAATTCTCTTCAGAATCTCCCAAAGCACAGTGTCTCAGAAAAAAGCAACTGTGACAACTCCCACTTTGTATTTGATTCTTTATCTTTAACCCCCACACCTCTTGCCAAGCCCCTCGCATTCACTTCTCTTACAACCCCATCTATAAATACATTGAACAACCACGGTGACATCACACATCCTGTCTAAGGCCCACTTTACTGGGAAATACCCCCCTCCTACACACTCAAACCCTTTAGCCTCACTATCCTATAAAACTCTTCACTGCTTTCAGTAACTACAGTCATACCTAGGTTAACGATGCATGTCAGTTAACGATATTTTCGGTTAACAATATTTATGACGTAAAAAATGATTGGTTAACTGATGTTTGCTTCGTTAACGACATTCGTACCGGACGTGTCCGCGTGGCGCCAGCTGAGCGGCACTCCAGGGAGCGTCAGTGTGCTATTGTTTACAAGCGAGAGCACCACCACCCACTCCACCCACGCATTTATACAAGTATATTGTCATTATTCCACTGTTTTTAGTGCTTGCAACTACTAAATAAGCTACCATGGGTCCAAAGAAAGCTCCTAGTGCCAGCCCTGTGATAAAGAGTGTAGCATTCATGCAGGGAGTGTAGCATTGATGCAGGGAGTGTGCAGGCATGCAGGGAGTGTAGCATGCAGGGGGTATAGCATTCATGCAGGAGTGTAGCATTTATGCAGGAGTGTAGCATTTATGCAGGGGGGTAGCATTTATGCAGGGGGTGTAGCAGGCATGCAGGGAGTGTAGCAGGCATGCAGGGAGTGTAGCAGGCATGCAGGAGTGTAGCAGGCATGCAGGAGTGTAGCAGGCATGTAGGAGGTAGCAGGCATGCAAGGAGTATAGCAGGCAGCAGGGAGTGTACCATTCATGCAGGGAGTGTAGCAGGCATGCAGGGAGTGTACCATTCATGCAGGAGTGTAGCAGGCATGTAGGAGTGTACCAGGCATGCAGGGAGTATAGCAGGCATGCAGGGAGTGTACCATTCATGCAGGGAGGTAGCAGGCATGCAGGAGTGTAGATCATGCAGGAGGTAGATTCAAAGAAAAAGGCCAGTAACCCCAGAAAAGAACTTGCCACCTGTAGTGTTAATGGAAGGATTCCCTTCCAAACACTAGCATACTATACTCCATCCTTTCCCTCCTCCGTCCTCCACACATCAACAACTTTTCAATAAATGTAAGTGACATGTTATTGTACTATATTTACATGTGTATTTATTTATTGTTCATTAAATTGTGTATTATTTAATGTCAAAAAGTTCTAAAAATATTTTATTTTACTACTTTTGAAAGTCTTGGACGGATTAATTTTATTTCCATTATTTCTTATGGGGAAAATTGATTCGGTTAACGATTGTTCAAGTTAAAGATATGCCCTCTGACGGATTAATATCGTTAACCAAGGTATGACTGTACCTCCTATTCCATACACCTGCAACATCTGCCACATTGCCCCCTATCCACCCTATCATACGCCTTTTCCAAATCCATAAATGCCACAAAACCCTTTACCCTTATCCAAATACTGTTCATCTATATGTTTCACTGTAAACACTTGGTCTACACCCCCTACCTTTCCTAAAGCCACCTTGTTCATCTGCTATCCTGCTTTCTGTCTTACTCTAAATTTTTCAATAACTCTACAATACACTTTACCAGGTACACTCAACAGACTTATTCCCCTATAATTTTTGCACTCTCTTTGTCCCTTGCCTTTATACAAAGGAACAATACACGCTCTCTGCCAATCCCTAGGTACCTTACCCTCTTCTATACATTTATTAAATAATAGCACCAACCACTCCAAAACTATATCCCCACCTGCTTTTAACATTTCTATCTTTATCCCATCAATCCCAGCTGCCTTACCCCTTTCATTCTACCCACTGCCTCACGAACTTCCCCACACTCACAACTGGCTCTTCCACACTCCTACAAGATGTTATTCCTCCTTGCCCTATACACGAAATCATAGCTTCCCTGTCTTCATCAACATTTAACAACTCCTCAAAATATTCCCTCCATCTTCCCGATACCTCTAACTCTCCATTTAATAACTCTCCTCTCCTATTTTTAACTGTCAAATCCATTTGTTCCCTAGGCTTCCTCAACTTATTAATCTCACTCCAAAACTTTTTCTTATTTTCAACAAAATTTGTTGATAACATCTCACCCACTCTCTCATTTTGCTCTCTTTTTACATTACTTCACCACTCTCTTAACCTCTCTTTTTCTCTCCATATAACTCTTCCCTCCTTGCATCACTTCTACTTTGTAAAAACGTCTCATATGCTAACTTTTCTCCCTTACTACTCTCTTTACATCATCATTCCACCAATCACTCTTCTTCCCTCCCGCACCCACTCGCCTGTAACCACAAACTTTGCTGAACACTCTAACACTACATTTTTAAATCTACCCCATACATCTTTGACCCCATTGCCTACACTCTCACTAGCCCATCTATCCTCCAATAGTTGTTTATATCTTACCCTAACTGCCTGTGTACTGTTGCTGATTCATCTGAGAAGTGTTCATTTCTTCCATGACTAAAGTCTAACAACATTTTTGAGAAGCAACTGCTGTGACAGAGTTTGGGCAAATATTTTTTTTATTGATTCACAAACAACAATTCTGAATCATGGCATTTTCATGCTTTAAATTAATGCTTTAATCTTACCATGTACACTGTATGTTCAAATGAAAACAGTTCAGAATTAAATTTCTAAATTCTTTTGCAAAAACAGCAATGAAAAATTCTGAATACATACATTTATTACTGTGATGTGAATGTTTTAAGAAAATTGACATACATTACTCTTTATTCCTTCTTAGTTTTCGCTTATGACACTATTAATTATATCATGAACATCTTTACATGGTAATAATATTATGGACTGAACAATACTTTTTATGTCTCATGATTCAATGTAGAGTTTATGAAGCAACTCAGACTGGAATGTTAGGGTGAGATTTTGAACCTGATCATTCATCTGGGATCATGGATTACCAGAGGAAATAATCAATAAAAAATGTAAGAGAAAATTCATGGGTAACCTACCATTAACAAAGTTGGGAACCTCGTGCTTCTTGAAGTACATGGGAGGTATCCGAGGGTCAGACGGGAACTCCTTCATCTCAAAACTTGTTGTCTTAGATATTATTAGACCCATTGCCAAATCACACACTGCCCACAGTTTCTGGAATATAAATATTTCAGAGAAATAATAAACAATCACATTTCTGCTAAAAAATGATAATCTTTAAATTTTAAATGCAAAAATATCACCACCCAACCATCAGAGCACAGCCACTGTGTTTCTCACCTTCAAGGTTTAAGTTCGGCTTACTGGTTCAACTGAATTCCCTTATAAATGTTATTTTGCTCACACTACCATTATGTCAAATCTGAAAAACCACTTATCTCTACTCACTATGATCTAACAACACTGAAGTATCAAGAAAATTAAAACACTTTGGTGATATCTGCAACACAGGTATAGACAAGACTGTGAGAGGTAATATGCCTAAAGCAAAAGACAATGGACAAGCAACCAATATAAAGTATATATAATTTTATCTCCATGGGGAAGTGGAAAAGAATTTTTCCTCCATAAGCCATGCATGTCGTAAAAGGTGACTAAAATGCAGGGAGCAAGGAACCGGTAACACCTTTTCATGTACAAATTATTAAATGTAAAAAGAAAGTAAAAGATAGTAGATTGGTAAGCAGCAACAACCCAGGGAGGTACTACCGTCCTGCCAAGTGAGTGTAAAACGAAAGCCTGTATTTGCTTTACATGATGGTAAGATAGCTGGTGTCATTTTTCTGTCTCATAAACATGCAAGATTTCAGGTATGTCTTGCTATTTCTACTTACACTTAGGCCACACTACACATTCATGTACAAGCATATACAGTGGTACCTCGGTTAACGATGGTCCCCAAACTCACCCTTTTATGTAAGTTTATTTTTTTAAATGCTTTTGTAAGTGTATTTTTGGGGGTCTAAAAGGACTAGTCTATTTTACATTATTCCTTATGGGGATAAATTTGTTTGGTAATGGCACTTATACAGCATTCTGGTACGAAAAAATATTGTTAACCGAGGTACCACTGTATATATATATACACACCCCTCTGGGTTTTCTTCTATTTTCTTACTAGTTCTTGTTCTTATTTCCTTTTATCTCCATGGGGAAGTGGAACAGAATTCTTCCTCCGTAAGCCATGCGTGTCGTAACAGGCGACTAAAATGCCGGGAGCAAGGGGCTAGTAACCCCTTCTCCTGTATATGTTACTAAATGTAAAAGGAGAAACTTTCGTTTTTCCTTTTGGGCCAGCCCGCTTCGGTGGGAAACGGCCGATGTGTTGAAAGAAAGAAGAAGAAATGGAGAAACTTTCGTTTTTCCTTTTGGGCCACCCCGCTTCAGTGGGAAACTGCCGACGTGTTGAAAGAAGAGAAGTTCTTGTTCTTATTGCTTTTCCTTTCATATCCATGGGGAAGTGGAATAAGAATCTTTCCTCCGTAGCCATGCGTATTGTAAAAGTCAACTAAAATGCTGGGAACAATGGGCTAGTAACCCTTTTTCCTGTATAGATTACTAAAAAGAAAAAGAAGAAAACCGTCAAAGTGGGATGTCTGAATGTGCGTATGTTGTGTGAATGATAAGAAAGAGATGACTGTAGATGTTATGAATGAAAAGAAGCTGGATGTCCCGGCTTTAAGTGAGACAAAGCTGAAGCGGGTAGGAGAGTTTCAGTGGGGAGAAATAAATGGGATTAGGTCAGGGGTTTCAAATAAGTTAGAGCTAAACAAGGAGTGGCAATAATGTTGAATAATCAGTTACGGCAGGTAAAGAGGGAATATAAATGTATAAATTTAAGGATTATCTGGAATAAAATAAAGGTTGGATGTGAAAAGTGGGTTATAATAAGTGTTTATGCACCTGGAGAAGAGAGAAGTGTAGAGAAGAGAGAGATTTTGGGAAATGTTGAGTGAGTGCGTGGGGAGTTTTGAACCAAGTGAAAGAGTACTTGTGGTTGGGGATCTTAACCCTTTGACTGTGTCGGTCGTATATATATGACTTATGAGCCAATTTTTCGGACGCATTAATACACCTAAATTCTAGCGGCCTCAAATCAAGCAGGAGAAAGCTGGTAGGCCCACATGTGAGAGAATGTGTCTGTGTGGTCAGTGTGCGAAGTATAAAAAAAATCGGGCAGACAGTGGTGCATTGTGGGAACACCATTTCAGTAGCCCTTGTTCAGCATGCCTAGCGGTAAGAATTATCTGACTCCTTGGCACATCTGGGACTGTTCTCTTCCTCAATGATAGCTCTAACACAGATGGAAGTGTCTCTGAAGATAAATTTCATGGTTTTGAGGAGTTTGTGACCAAAAGCAATGCCCAGGATACCAGAAGGAAGGAAGGAAGGAAGAAGAAAGAAAGAAAGGAAGGAAGGAAGAGATGAGAAGAAGGAATGAAGGAAAGAAGAGATGAGAAGAAGGAATGAAGGAAAGAAGAGATGAGAAGAAGGAATGAAGGAAAGAAGAGATGAGAAGAAGAAATGAAGGAAAGAAGAGATGAGAGGAAGGAAGGAAGGAAAGTAAGAAAGGAAGGAAGAAATATAGGAAGGAAGGAAGGCAGGAAGAGATGAGAGGAAGGCAGGAAGGGAGAGATGGGAGGAAGGAAGAAAATATGTAAGAAAGGAAGGCAAAAAGAAAGGAAGGAATGAAGGAAGAAAGGAAGCTAGGAAGGTAGGTATGAAGGAAAGGAAGGAGGTTGTGGGGAAGAAGACATGGGTCCCCTTTTGTGTTGACAGGTTGACAGGCAGTGTGGGGTGGTGAGTAATGGTATAATATGTAATTTTGACAGCTGCCTTACCCTGACTCAGCAAATTTAGATGTCCACACACACACACACACATAGCTTGGAGCTTTGAAGTGCTAATTGCAGTTGATGGAAAGTGTCCAGTCATTATATATGTGTATATATATATTATAGAACAATAGAAATAAACAATTTTTTTTATTGTTGGTTGGTGTAAACAAGTTTTCCAAACAATATAATGATACTAATGTTTGTGCGATTATTGTGTTGCATACAATGAGTGTATATATATACAATGCACCTTACTTTGGTCTCACAGGCCACATAAGTCATGTAAAAAAATAAAATAGTGAAAAAAACAAGAAACCTACGAAAGGAAGTAAACCAAAGTTTACCAGGTGAGCGTCATTCGCCGCTGTTGCCATACGCAGCTCATTTTTTGACAACTTTACACCTCTATATCTCAGTAAGTACTGATCGAAAAATTTTTTTGGTGGGATTTAAACAATCAGAAAAATAATCTTAACATTTTGATAAGAAAAAATAATTATTTTTTTTCGAATATTTCTTGATATAGAATGACAGTTTCAGAGAGAGGCCTCCGACAGTCAAAGAGTTAATGCTAAAGTGGGTAAAAATGTTGTGGAGGGAGTAGTAGGCAAATTTAAGGTGCCAGGGGTAAATGTAAATGAGGAGCCTTTAATTGAGCTATGTGTAGAAAGAGGTTTGGTAATAAGCAATACATATTTTATGAAAAAGAGGATTTGACTTACTGACTTACTTGACTGACTTACTGACTTACTGACTGACTTACTTGACTGACTTACTTGACTGACTTACTGACTGAAATATACAAGGTATGATGTAGCACGTAATGAAAGTAGTTTGTTAGATTATGTATTGGTGGATAAAAGGTTGATGGGTAGGCTTCAGGATGTACATGTTTATAGAGGGGCAATGGATATTTTTTTTATTAACACATCGGCCGATTCCCACCAAGGCAGGGTGGCCCGAAAAAGAAAAACTTTCATCATCATTCACTCCATCACTGTCTTGCCAGAGGGGTGCTTTACACTACAGTTATAAAACTGCAACATTAACACTCCTCCTTCAGAGTGCCGGCACTGTACTTCCCATCTCCAGAACTCAAGTCCGGCCTGCCGGTTTCCCTGAATCCCTTCATAAATGTTACTTTGCTCACACTCCAACAGCACGTCAAGTATTAAAAACCATATGCCTCCATTCACTCCTATCAAATACGCTCACACATGCTTGCTGGAAGTCCAAGCCCTCGCACACAAAACCTCCTTACCCCCTCCTCTAACCTTTCCTAGGCCACCCTACCCCGCCTTCCCTCCACTACAGATTTATACACTCTCTACATGTCCAAACCACCTCAACAACCCCTCCTCAGCTCTCTGGACAATTGTTTTGGTAATCCCGCACCTCCTCCTAATTTCCAAACTCCGAATTCTCTGCATTATATTCACACCACACATTGACCTCAGACATGACATTTCCACTGCCTCCAGCCCCGTTGCAGATATACACCCCCTATAAACTCTACTACATTCCCTCTTTACTTCCATGGACAAGGTTCTTTGTCTCCACAGACTCTGAAGTGCTCCACTCACCCTTTTCCCTCATCAATTCTATGATTCACCTCATCCTTCATAGACCCATCCGCCGACATGTCCACTCCCAAATATCTGAATACATTCACCTCCTCCATACTCTCTCCTCCAATCTGATATCCAATCTTTCGTCACCTATTCTTTTTGTTATCCTCATCACCTTACTCTTTCCTATATTCACTTTCAATTTTCTTCTTTTACACACCCTACCAAATTCATCCACCAACCTCTGCAACTTCTCTTCAGAATCTCCCAAAAGCACAGTGTCATCAGCAAAAAGCAACTGTGACAACTCCCACTTTGTATTTGCTTCTTTATCTTTTAGCCCAACACCTCTTGCCAAGACCCTCGCATTCACTTCTCTTACAACCCCATCTATAAATATATTGAACAACCACGGTGACATCACACATCCTTGTCTAAGGCCCACTTTTACTGGGAAATAGTCCCCTTCCCTCCTACACCTCTAACCTGAGCCTCACTATCCTCATAAAAACTCTTTACTGCTTTCAGTAACCTTCCTCCTATTCCATACACCTGCAACATCTGCCACATTGCCCCCTATCTACCCTATCATACGCCTTTTCCAAATCCATAAATGCCACAAAAACATCTTTACCCTTATCCAAATACTGTTCACCTATATGTTTCACTGTAAACACTTGGTCTACACACCCCTACCTTTCCTAAAGCCCCCTTGTTCATCTGCTATCCTACTTTCTGTCTTACTCTTAATTCTTTCAATAATAACTCTACCATACACTTTACCAGGTACACTCAACAGACTTATTCCCCTATAATTTTTGCACTCTCTTTTGTCCCCTTTGCCTTTATACAAAGGAACAATACACGCTCTCTGCCAATCCCTAGGTACCTTACCCTCTTCCATACATTTATTAAATAATAGCACCAACCACTCCAAAACTATATCCCCACCTGCTTTTAACATTTCTATCTTTATCCCATCAATCCCAGCTGCCTTACCCCCTTTCATTCTACCAACTGCCTGACGAACTTCCCCTACACTCACAACTGGCTCTTCCACACTCCTACAAGATGTTATTCCTCCTTGCCCTACACACGAAATCACAGCTTCCCTGTCTTCATCAACATTTAACAACTCCTCAAAATATTCTCTCCATCTTCCCGATACCTCTAACTCTCCATTTAATAACTCTCCTCTCCTGTTTTTAACTGTCAAATCCATTTGTTCTCTAGGCTTCCTCAACTTATTAATCTCATTGGATATATCGGATCATTATTTAGTTGTAGCTACAGTTACAGTAAAAGGTAGAGCGGACAAAAAGAAAATGGCAACAGCAAGTAAGAGAGAGCGGTAAAAGTGTATAAACTAAGGGAGGAGGAAGTTAGGGTAAGATATAGGCAACTAGTGGCAGAAAGGTGGGCTAGTGCATGTATGAGTAGTGGGGGGAGGGGGGTTGAAGAGGGTTGGGATAGTTTGAAAAATGCAGTATTAGAATGTGGAGCAGAAGTTTGTGGCTATAGGAGGGTGGGTGCAGGAGGAAAGAGGAGTGAGTGGTGGAATGAAGAAAAGGGTGTGATAAAAGAGAAAAAGGTGGCTTATGAGAGGTTTTTACAAAACAGAAGTGTTAATAGAAGAGCAGAGTATATGGAGAGTAAGAGAAAGGTGAAGAGAGTGGTGAGAAAGTGCAAAAGGAGAGCAGATGAAAGAGTGGGAGAGGCTGTGTCAAGAAATTTTGCTGAAAACAAGAAAATTTTTTGGAGTGAGATAAACAAATTAAGAGAGCCTAGGGAACGAATGGATTTGTCAGTTAAAAACAGAGTAGGGGAGTTAGTAGATGGGGAGCTGGAGGTATTGGGTAGATAGCGGGAATATTTTGAGGAACTTTTAAATGTCGATGAAAAAAGGGAGGCGGTAATTTCATGCACTGGCCAGGGAGGTATAACATCGTTTAGGAGTGAAGAAGAGCAGGATGTGAGTGTGGGGGAGGTGCATGAGGCATTATGTAGAATGAAAGGGGGTAAAGCAGCTGGAACTGATGGGATCATGATAGAAATGTTAAAAGCAGGGGGATATAATGTTGGGGTGGTTGGTATTTGTGTTTAATAAATGTATGAAAGAGGGGAAGGTACCTAGGGATTGGCATAGAGCATGTATAGTTCCTTAATATAAAGGGAAGGGGGATAAAAGAGAGTGTAAAAATTATAGGGGAATAAGTTTACTGAGTATACCAGGTAAAGTGTATGGCAGGGTTATTATTGAAAGAATTAGAGGTAAGACAGAGAGTAGGATTGCAGATGAGCAAGGAGGCTTTAGAGTGGGTAGGGGATGTGTAGATCAAGTGTTTACAGTGAAGCATATATGTGAACAGTATTTAGATAAAGGTAGAGAAGTTTTTATTGCATTTATGGATTTAGAAAAGGCATATGATAGAGTGGATAGGGGAGCAATGTGGCAAATGTTGCAAGTGTATGGAATAGGTAGTAAGTTACTGAAGGCTGTAAAGAGTTTTTATGAGGATAGTGAGGCTCAGGTTAGGGTGTGTAGGAGAGAGGGAGATTACTTCCGGTAAAAGTAGGTCTTAGACAGGGATGTGTAATGTCACCATGGTTGTTTAATATATTTATAGATGGGGTTGTAAAAGAAATAAATGCTAGGGTGTTGGGGAGAGGGGTGGGATTAAACTATGGAGAATTAAATGCAAAATGGGAGGTGACACAGTTACTTTTTGCTGATGATACTGTGCTTATGGGAGATTCTAAAGAAAAGTTGCAAAGGTTAGTAAACGAGTTTGGGAGAGTGTGTAAAGGTAGAAAGTTAAAAGTGAACATAGATAAGAGTAAGGTGATGCAGGTATCAAACGATTTAAATAAAGAAAAATTGGATATCACATTGGAGAGAGGGATTATGGAAGAAGTAAATGTTTTCAGATATTTGGGAGTTGACGTGTCAGCGGATGGGTTTATGAAGGATGAGGTTAACCATAGAATTGATGAAGGAAAAAAGGTGAGTGGTGCGTTGAGGTATCTGTGGAAACAAAAAATGTTATCCATGGAGGCAAAGAAGGGAATGTACGAAAGTATAGTCATACCAACACTCTTATATGGGTGTGAAGCATGGGTTGCAAATGCTGCAGCGAGGAGGATCCTGGAGGCAGTGGAGATGTCCTGTCTAAGGGCAATGTGTGGTGTAAATATTATGCAGAAAATTCGGAATGTGGAAATTAGGAGAAGGTGTGGAGTTACTAAAAGTATTTGTCAGAGGGCTGAAGAGGGGTTGTTGAGGTGGTTTGGTCATTTGGAGAGAATGGATCAAAGTAGAATGACTTGGAGAGCGTATAAATCTGTAGGGAAGGAAGGCGGGGTAGGGTCGTCCTAGAAAAGGTTGGAGGAAGGGGTAAAGGAGGTATTGTGGGCGAGGGCTTGGACTTCCAGCAAGCATGTGTGAGCGTGTTAGATAGGAGTGAATGGAGACGAATGGTTTTGGGACATGACGATCTGTTGGAGTGTGAGCAGGGTAACATTGTGTGAAGGGATTCAGGGAAACCAGTTAATTGATTTAGTTGGACTTGAGTCCTGGAAATGGGAAGTACAATGCCTGCACTTTAAAGGAGGGGTCTGGGATAGTGACAGCTGGGAGGGACATATTCTCAGCTGTCGTATCTGAGCTCCTCTGCAAAGACAGTGATTATGTATGTGTGTGGTGATAGTGTTGAATGATGATGAAAGTATTTTCTTTTTGGGTCACCCTGCCTCGGTGGGAGACGGCCGACTTGTTGAAAAAAAAAAAAAGTTTACTGAGCATACCAGGTAAAGTGTATGGTAGGGTTATTATTGAAAGAATTAGAGGTAAGACAAAGAGTAGGATTGCAGATGAGCAAGGAGGCTTTAGAGTGGGTAGGGGATGTGTAGATCAAGTGTTTACATTGAAGCATATATGTGAACAGTATGGAGAATTAAGAGTAAGACGGAAAGCAGGATAGCAGATGAACAAGGGGGCTTTAGGAAAGGTAGGGGGTGTGTAGACCAAGTGTTTACAGTGAAACATATAGGTGAACAGTATTTGGATAAGAGTAAAGAGGTTTTTGTGGCATTTATGGATTTGGAAAAGGCGTATGATAGGGTGGATAGGGGGGCAATGTGGCAGATGTTGCAGGTGTATGGAATAGGAGGTAGGTTACTGAAAGCAGTGAAGAGTTTTTATGAGGATAGTGAGGCTCAGGTTAGAGTGTGTAGGAGGGAGGGGGACTATTTCCCAGTAAAAGTGGGCCTTATACAAAGATGTGTGATGTCACCGTGGTTGTTCAATATATTTATAGATGGGGTTGTAAGAGAAGTGAATGCGAGGGTCTTGGCAAGAGGTGTGGGGTTAAAAGATAAAGAATCAAATACAAAGTGGGAGTTGTCACAGTTGCTTTTTGCTGATGACACTGTGCTTTTGGGAGATTCTGAAGAGAAGTTGCAGAGGTTGGTGGATGAATTTGGTAGGATGTGTAAAAGAAGAAAATTGAAAGTGAATATAGGAAAGAGTAAGGTGATGACGATAACAAAAAGATTAGGTGACGAAAGATTGGATATCAGATTGGAGGGAGATAGTATGGAGGAGGTGAATGTATTCAGATATTTGGGAGTGGACATGTCAGCAGATGGGTCTATGAAGGATGAGGTGAATCATAGAATTGATGAGGTGAAAAGGGTGAGTGGAGCACTTCGGAGTCTGTGGAGACAAAGAACTTTGTCCATGGAAGTAAAGAGGGGAATGTATGAGAGTATAGTTATACCAACACTCTTATATGGGTGTGAAGAATGGGTGATGAATGTTGCAATGAGGAGAAGGCTGGAGGCAGTGGAGATGTCATTATCTGAGGTCAATGTGTGGTGTGAATATAATGCAGAGAATTCGGAGTTTGGAAATTAGGAGGAGGTGCGGGATTACCAAAACTATTATCCAGAGAGCTGAGGAGGGGTTGTTGAGGTGGTTCGGACATGTAGAGAGAATGGAACGAGACAGAATGACTTCGAGAGTGTATAAATCTGTAGTGGAGGGAAGGCGGGGTAGAGGTCGGCCTAGGAAAGGTTGGAGGGAGGGGGTAAAGGAGGTTTTGTGTGCGAGGGGCTTGGACTTCCAGCAAGCATGTGTGAGCGTATTTTTATAGGAGTGAATGGAGACAAATGGTTTTTAATACTTGACGTGCTGTTGGAGTGTGAGCAAAGTAACATTTATGAAGGGATTCAGGGAAACCGGCAGGCCGGACTTGAGTCCTGGAGATGGGAAGTACAGTATCTGCACTCTGAAGGAGGGGTGTTAATGTTGCAGTTTTATAACTGTAGTGTAAAGCACCCCTCTGGCAAGACAGTGATGGAGTGAATGATGATGAAAGTTTTTCTTTTTCAGGCCACCCTGCCTTGGTGGGAATCGGCCAATGTGTTAATAAAAAATAAAAATAATGTGAACAGTATTTAGATAAAGGTAGGGAAGTTTTCATTGCATTTATGGATTTAGAAAAGGCATATGATAGAGTGGATAGGTAAGCAATGTGGCAAATGTTGCAAGTGTATGGAATAGCTAGTATGTTACTGAATGCTGTAAAGAGTTTTAATGAGGATAGTGAGGCTCAGGTTAGGGTGTGTAGGAGAGAGGGAGATTACTTCCCGGTAAAAGTAGGTCTTAGACAAGGATGTGTAATGTCATCATGGTTGTTTAATATATTTATAGATTGGGTTGTAAAACAAGTAAATGATAGGGTGTTGGGAAGTGGAGTGGGATTAAATTATGGGGAATTAAATACAAAATGGGAGTTGACACAGTTACTTTTTGCTGATGATACTGTGCTTAAGGGAGATTCTAAAGAAAAGATGCAAAGGTTAGTGAACGAGTTTGGGAGGGTGTGTAAAGGTAGAAAGTTGAAAGTGAACATAGATAAGAGTAAGGTGATGAGCGTATGAAATGATTTAAATAAAGAAAAATTGGATATCACATTGGAGAGAGGTATTATGGAAGAAGTGAATGTTTTCAGATACAGTGGACCCCCGAGTAATGAACATCCAGGAAATCGTACAATTATGTAAGTATTATATTGTAAGTGCTTGTGGAAGTGTATTTTTGGGGGGTCTGAAATAGACACACCTACGTGACATTTTTCCCTAAGGGAGTAAATTCGTTCGGTAATGGCACTTGAGCAGGCTTCTGGAGTGAAGTTTTTACGTTACTCGGGGGTCCACTGTATTTGGGAGTTGACTTGTCAGTGGATGGTTTTATGAAGGATGAGGTTAGCCATAGAATTGATGAAGGAAAAAAGTTGAGTGGTGCGTTGAGGTATATGTGGGGACAAAAAATGTTATCCATAAAGGGAAAAAAAGGAATGTACGAAAGTATAGTGGTACCAACACTCTTATATGGGTGTGAAGCATGGGGTGCAAATGCTGCAGCGAGGAGGAGGCTGGAGGCAGTGGAGATGTCCTGTCTAAGGGCAATGTGTGGTGTAAATATTATGCAGAAAATTCGGAATGTGGAAATTAGGAGGAGGTGTGGAGTTACTAAAAGTATTAGTCAGAGGGCTGAAGAAGGGTTGTTGAGGTGGTTTGGTCATTTAGAGAGAATGGATCAAAGTAGAATGACTTGGAGAGCGTATAAATCTGTAGGGAAAGGAAGGCAGGGTAGGGGTCGTCCTAGAAAAGGTTGGAGGGAGGGGGTAAAGGAGGTTTTGTGGGTGAGGGGCTTGGACTTCCAGCAAGCATGTGTGAGCGTGTTAGATAGGAGTGAATGGAGACGAATGGTTTTTGGGACCTGACGAGCTGTTGGAGTGTGAGCAGGGTAACATTTTGTGAAGGGATTCAGGGAAACCAGTTAATTGATTTAGTTGGACTTGAGTCCTGGAAATGGGAAGTACAATGCCTGCACTTTAAAGGAGGGGTCTGGGATAGTGACAGCTGGGAGGGACTATTCTCAGCTGTCATATCTGAGCGCCTCTGCAAAGACAGTGATTATGTATGAATGTGGTGAAAGTGTTGAATGATGATGAAAGTATTTTCTTTTTTGGGATTTCCTTTCTTTTTGGGTCACCCTGCCTCGGTGGGAGACAGCCGACTTGTTAAAAAAAAAAAAAAAAAAAATGCTTAAAGGTGGAGCGTGTGTGGGTCATGCAGTCAAGCCCTATGGGGTGAGTAAATCAACAATTTGTTCGATTTGAGACAATGAGCAAAATATATGAGAAGGCAGCCAATACGTACAGCTAAATAAAACTAAAAAAAATACTGAATGACTGGATTCAAGAGAAAACAAAAAAATGTTCATGTTATGCAGGGTTCTGCATGACATGAATATACGTATGTATATATATAGATAGTTGGAGTGTGTGCCATAAATTTCATGAACTAGGAGAACTTAATAATAATGTATAACCTTGGGATAATTTTTTTTTTTTTTTCAACAAGTCGGCCGTCTCCCACCGAGGCAGGGTGACCCAAAAAGAAAGAAAATCCCCAAAAAGAAAAAACTTTCATCATCATTCAACACTTTCACCACACTCATACATAATCACTGTCTTTGCAGAGGAGCTCGATACGACAGCTGAGAAAAGTCCCTCCCAGCTGTCACTATCTCAGACCCCTCCTTTAAAGTGCAGGCATTATACTTCCCATTTCCAGGACTCAAGTCAACTAAATCAATTAACTGGTTTCCCTGAATCCCTTCACAAAATGTTACCCTGCTCACACTCCAACAGATCGTCATGTCCCAAAAACCATTCGTCTCCATTCACTCCTATCTAACACGCTCACACATGCTTGCTGGAAGTCCAAGCCCTCGCCCACAAAACCTCCTTTACCCCTTCCCTCCAACCTTTCTAGGACGACCCCTACCCCGCCTTCCTTCCCCTACAGATTTATACGCTCTCCAAGTCATTCTACTTTGATCCATTCTCTCTAAATGACCAAACCACCTCAACAACCCTCTTCAGCCCTCTGACAAATACTTTTAGTAACTCCACACCTTCTCCTAATTTCCACATTCCGAATTTTCTGTATAATATTTACACCACACATTGCCCTTAGACAGGACATCTCCACTGCCTCCAGCCTCCTCCTCGCTGCAGCATTTGCAACCCATGCTTCACACCCATATAAGAGTGTTGGTACCACTATACTTTCGTACATTCCCTTCTTTGCCTCCATGGATAACGTTTTTGTCTCCACAGATACCTCAATGCACCACTCACCTTTTTCCTTCATCAATTCTATGGTTAACCTCATCCTTCATAAACCCATCCGCTGACACGTCAACTCCCAAATATCTGAAAACATTTACTTCTTCCATAATCCCTCTCTCAATGTGATATCCAATTTTTCTTTATTTAAATCGTTTGATACCCTCATCACCTTACTCTTATCTATGTTCACTTTTAACTTTCTACCTTTACACACTCTCCCAAACTCGTCCACTAACCTTTGCAACTTTTCTTTAGAATCTCCCATAAGCACAGTATCATCAGCAAAAAGTAACTGTGTCAACTCCCATTTTGCATTTAATTCTCCATAATTTAATCCCACCCCTCTCCCCAACACCCTAGCATTTACTTCTTTTACAACCCCATCTATAAATATATTAAACAACCATGGTGACATTACACATCCCTGTCTAAGACCTACTTTTACCGGGAAGTAATCTCCCTCTCTCCTACACACCCTAACCTGAGCCTCACTATCCTCATAAAAACTCTTTACAGCCTTCAGTAACTTCCTATTCCATACACTTGCAACATTTGCCACATTGCTCCCCTATCCACTCTATCATATGTCAACCATATGTATTGTAAGTAAGTTTAATCTGTGAATTAAGGAAATCCAGCTAGGGATTTATTTTCTGCGTAACAGTGCACTACTTAATTTCCTTGTGATCTACTAGAAACTTTATTTTACTATAAAACTGTGTGTGAGCAGGAAGGAAAACCTGCCAATGAGTGTACTTTTAGCCACATATGTTAAATAGGTTTAGAGTGCGCAACAAGCTTCATGACATACAGCTTAGTGGTGGAAGTGCCTCTGCTGCCACACAGCAGCAGTGAATTCTCCTGCTGAGCTACAGGAAATGATTTCTGAGGGTGATTGTACACCTGAGCAAGTTGATGAGAGAAGACTGTTCTGAAGATGCTTTCTAGAACTTACTTGAGAAAACAAGAACAAGTGTTGTTGGCTTCAAGCCAGCAAAGGACCATTTCAGTTTGCTGCTGTGTGCTAATGCAGCAGGTGACTTCAAGTGCAGGTCCATGCTTGTTTATCATACAAAGAATCCCTGTGCCATAAAACATCAATACAAAACAACTTTGCCTGTTATCTGGAGGACAAACCAGTTAGCATAGATGAGAGGAATTATCTGTTGACTGGTTCAACATCATTTAATTCCTGAAGTCCTGTTTAATCTGCACTGCAAGAACCTCACTTTCAAAATTCTCCTGACTCTTGATAATTCCTGAGCTCATCCTGACCTGTTGCAGTACAGTGGACCCTCGGTTAACGAATACCCCGGAAATCGTGCAATTATGTAAGTATAATTTTGTAAGTTCTTGTGGAAGTGTATTTTTGGGGGTCTGAAATAGACTAACCTACGTGAAATTTTTCCTTAAGGGAGTAAATTCGTTCGGTAATGGCACTTGAGCAGACTTCAGGAGTGAAGTTTTTACGAAACTCGGGGGTCCACTGTATTTGAAAACCAAATGTTGGTCTTTTTTTTTTTTTACCACCAAATACAAAATCACTCATGCACTTAAAAGTCATTTAAGTGCATATACACATGCAGTGCTGCAAAAACTGCTTGAAGCAATGGATGATGACTCAGACCTTAAGTTCAAAAATTATGGCATAAATTCAATATTGCAGATGATTACCCCAGGTCAAAGGTGAACGAGATAATATCCAAATCAACAATAAATGCAGGCTGGAGAAAATTATGGCCTAGTATGTGAATAATTTCACAGGATTTCACTCAGTCGAGAGTCAAGTCAAAGAAATTGTTCAGCTGGCAAGATTTCCAGGTGAAGACAAAAGAAGTCCAGAGGAAATGTTGGCAGAGATGAATTCCCAGATAGGGGGAACTTAGAGTCGAAGAGGATGAGGAAGAAGAGCCTGCAGAGAAACAGTTAACAATTCAATGGTTGTGAGCAGATCAGTGTTGCTACTAAACTTGCAGACTTTTTTTTACTGATGAGGACCCCAGACACATCTAGAGGCACTGCTCTCAAACAGATGCTGGACCAAGCAATGATGCCCTACTGTCAGCTGAATAAAGTACTGCTGAGTAAAACACAACAGAGATGCATGACAGAATACTTCAGGACTCCTGTGGGTTACAGCTCTGTGTCAACCTCAACTCACAAACCCCAGCCATCCACTTCAACCAGTGAACCCCAGCCATCCACTGCAACCAGTGAACCCCTGCCATCCACTTCAACCAGTGAACTCCAGCCATCCACTTCAACCAGCAGACCCCAGCCATCTACTACAACCAGTGAACCCCAGCCATCCACTTCAACCAGTGAACCCCAGCCAACCACTTCAACCAGTGAACCCCAGCCATCCATTTCAACCAGTGAACCCCAGCCATTCACTTCAAACAGTGAAACCCAGCCATCCAATTCAACCAGTGAACTCTGGCCATCTACCTCAGCCCAAGAACCTCAGTCCACTACTTCACTGATGTCATCTGAGGCCCAGTAGGGCCACACATGCCTCTCCACTGACGTCTAGCCACTTAGCAACAACAACTAGGATTTAAGATACAGGATGCCCCGTACATACAGCTCCTCTTATCGGTGATCAACATTTTCGTTGGCTTTCAATTGAACCACTGTTCTAGACGTTCGGTGCTTTTCTTGCTTTTCCGCCTTTTTTTTGTAAAACAGATTTACGAAGGACAGGCAACTGGCGCCATATTTTAAGGCAAGTATTGTATGTACTGAGTATTTATTTTACTTTTTATGGTTTTTTTTTTTTTTGCCTAACTGTACTGAGCACTTAATATATGATAATGTAAACATGTTATAAGGCATTTCAGATGCATTTGATAATGAAAAACTGCTCTTTCCCACCCACTGGCAATTTTCACTTACCGTTCGGGGTTGCAAACTTAAAAGCTATACAAATGGGGCACTCCTGTAAGTGTATTCACATTGCTTGACTTTCTTGGGTAATGCTAGGTTAAATCATCTTGTATTTTATACTATAATAACATGCTTGAACGTGCCCATAACATCTGTGTGCCTTTTAAAATCATTGCACAATACTTAATTATTTTAGATGAACTGTGTATTTACAAGTTGGTTGGCTTTTTAGTAGGTGGCATAGAATGTAACCTATTTTTTTCCATAAGTTATTCACTCCACCTATCACTTTTTCACTTGTAGCTCCATTTTCTGGAACATATCTCGAGCAAAAGGTGGTTGTTTACAGTATTTAGAAATTAGGGAGTGGACAAGTCAACAGATGGAACTATGAGATGAAGTGAATCATAGAATAGATGAGGGGAAAAGAGGTGGGTGGTGTAGTGAAGCATGTGTGAAAAGAGAAATTTATCTAAGGAGGAAAAAAAAAAAAAAGTACTAGAGTACAGTGGTACCAACACTTTTATACAGGTGTGAGGCAAGGGCTTAGAATGCTGCAGTGAGGAAGCTAGAGATAGCAGATATGTCATTATGTTTGATAGTACAGTGGGCCCTTGAAAATCGTCCATAATCCGTTCCTAAAAGTCCGCCTATTTTCAAAATGGACGACTTTCAAAACCATTTTCCCCATAAAAAATAATGTAAATAAAATTAATCCGTTCCAGACACCCAAAAGTATTTAATTTTTTTTTTTTTACATGAAATGTACATTTATCTACACAGAAAACAATGAGATATACAGTGGTACCTCGGTTAACGATATTTTTTCGTTCCAGAATGATGTTCAAGTGCCATTACCAAACGAATTTATCCCCCTAAGGAATACTGTAAAATAGACTAGTCCTTTTAGATCCCCAAAAATACACTTACAATAGCATTTAAAAAAATAAACTTGCATAAAAGGGCGAGTTTGGGGACCATCGTTAACCGAGGTACCACTGTATATATATATATATATAGTATTAAACAGTAATAAATTGACACTTACCTTTATTGAAGAGTTGTTGATGTGTGGAAGAAGGAAGGAGGGGAGAGGAAGGAGGTATTGCTAGTGTCTGGAAGGGGAATCCCCTTCCATTAACACTTCAGGTACCAAGTCCTTGCCTTCCTGCTACACTCCTTGCATCCCTGCTACACTCCCTGCATCCTTGCTACACTCCCTACATCCCTGCTACACTCCCTGCATCCCTGCTACACTCCCTACAACACTCCCTGCATCCCTGCTACACTCCCTGCATCCCTGCTACACTCCCTGCATCCCTGCTACACTCCCTGCTACACTCTTTACCACAGGGCTGGCACTAGGAGCTTTCTTTGGGCCCATGGTGGCTTATTTAGCAGTTGCAAGCACTAAAAACAATGGAATAATGGCAAAATGTATGGTATGAATGTGTGGGTGGCGGTCACTAGCTGGTAAACAATGGCACACTGACGCTCAATGTGGTGTTTATGTGCCCAGGCTGCTGGTAGGCCACGCGGACGAGTTTCAGACGACCGCCAATTTTTAAGCCAGAGAACTATTATCAAGCCAATATTTTGCCAAAAAAAGTGGCCTATTTTCAAATTCGCCTATATTCAAGGGAGCCTATTTTTGAGGGTCCACTGTACAGTGGACCCTCAGTTTTGTTCACCTCTAAACTCGAACAATTATGTAAGTGTATTTTTGTAAGTGTATTTTTGGAGGTCTGAAATGACTAATCTAACTTACATTTGTACTTATGGGAACAAACTCGTTCGGTAATGGCACTTGAAGAGCATTCTGGAAAGAATTTTCAATGAAAACCGAGGGGCCACTGTAATGTGTAGTGTGAATATCATGCAGAGAATTTGGAGCATAGAAATTAAAAAGATATGTGGAATCATCAAGGATATACTAATTCAAAAGGCTGAGGAGAGGTTGTTGAGATGGTTTGAAAATGTAGAGGACAGAGGGACAGGCTCACGAACAAGGTGTTAAATCTGGAGTGGAAGTTAGGCAGGGTAGGGACTCATCCCAAGATTGGTTGGAGGGAGGGGGGTAAAAAAGAGGCTTTGAGTTTCAGTGGCTTGAGGGGTACTGCAGGCGGAGTACAAAAAATTAAAAAAGAATTAACAATTGAGTTAAGCTTACAGACAAATAGTTCGATAATCTGGCCACATTTAGGCGTAAGTCTCATGTTTGTACAATGTTTCTACAAAGAATTATAGTCATTCAACATTTCTTATTCTGATGCCACGGGTAGCATGTCCCTGTGCGGAGGTAGTGACTTCAGTAATATTTTCCGGGTTTTTTCCGCTAATTTATTAAAATCAACCTTTAGCATCATTACAAAGTGAGATGAGCTTATACCAAGCAAGGAATAAGCTAAGACAAAGGCTCAATAGTGCTGGACATGCCATGACATCGGGAGTATGCCACTGTGGGCTCTATAAAATGTTGTATATTTACAATATTTTTGATAATTTCTTTATTCCAATTATCATGTTCTTGACAATTATACATGGAACACGTTATATATCATATAAAATAATACAGACAATCATACGTGAATAAATAGACATAATAGTGAGATGAGGCAGGCACTCGGAATAGGGAAGTGTACATGGAGATTATCTCTTATCAATCACTACTAGAGAAAATGTGATTATGACTAGGGTATACTGCACAAGAAGCGTAATGACAACACTCTTTTCCTATGTTTATACATAAATAGCGTCATTCGCTCTCCAAGAGAAAAAAAATATTCAGTCCATATCATAGGCCTACTCCAGTTTTCCTCAATTATCTCACAAGTTATTGACCCTAATGCTATCATTTGGTCATGAAATATGAATGAAATGAAATGATTTGTATAGCATTCAACAAAGAATGCTTTACAATTATATGAAGAGATAATCTGAAGACAATTTTTTTTGCATTTATGGGCGACTGCACACGGCAAATACTTTATTTTGAAAAAAAAAAAAAAAGTTACCATTTTTTGAGGGGGAATGAAATTAGAAGTAAATTATACTGTACATTCACATAAACATCAACTGGATGTTGTTTCATCCATAGAGACTGGCTAAACTCGCAAAACATTGTGGCCTTGGCCAAATGGTTGCCAAATCAAATTTTCTTATTTTATTTTTATTCGTTTATTTGTTGCTTGTATTCCCCGAAAATTTTCCTAGCATCATATATCTCTACCTGATTCTACAAAAAAAAAAAAAATCAGACAAAAATTTATTTTATTTTATTAACACATTGGCCTATTCCCACAAAGGCAGGGTGGCCCGAAAAGAAAAACTTTCATCATCATTCACTCCATCACTGTCTTCCCAGAGGGTGCTTTACACTACAGTTATAAAACTACAACATTAACACCCTCCTTCAGAGTGCAGGCACTGTACTTCCCATCTCCAGGACTCAAGTCCGCCTGCCGGTTTCCCTGAATTCCTTCATAAATGTTACTTTGCTCACACTCCAACAGCACGTCAAGTATTAAAAACCATTTGTCGTCAAGTATTAAAAACCATTTGTCGTCAAGTATTAAAAACCATTTGTCTCCATTCACTCCTATCAAATACGCTCATGCATGCTTGCTGGAAATCCAAGCCCCTTGCACACAAAACCTCCTTTACCCCCTCCCTCCAACCTTTCCTAGGCCGACCCCTACCCTGCCTTCCCTCCACTACAGATTTATACACTCTCGAAGTCACTCTGTTTCGTTCCATTCTCTCTACATATCCGAACCACCTCAACAACCCCTCCTCAGCCCTCTGGATAATAGTTTTGGTAATCCCGCACCTCCTCCTAATATCCAAACTACGAATCCTCTGCATTATATTCACACCACACATTGACCTCAGACATGACATCTCCACTGCCTCCAGCCTTCTCCTCGTTGCAACATTCATCACCCATGCTTCACACCCATATAAGAGCGTTGGTATAACTATACTCTCATACATTCCCTCTTACTTCCATGGACAAGGTTCTTTGTCTCCACAGACTCCAAGTGCTCCACTCACCCTTTTCCCTCATCAATTCTATGATTCACCTCATCCTTCATAGACCCATCCGCTGACATGTCCACTCCAAATATCTGAATACATTCACCTCCTCCATACTCTCTCCCTCCAATCTGATATCCCAAACTTTCGTCACCTATTCTTTTTGTTATCCTCATCACCTTACTCTTTCCTATATTCACTTTCAATTTTCTTCTTTTACACACTCCTACCAAATTCATCCACCAACCTCTGCAGCTTCTCTTCAGAATCTCCCAAAAGCACAGTGTCATCAGCAAAAAGCAACTGTGACAACTCCCACTTTGTATTTGCTTCTTTATCTTTTAGCCCAACACCTCTTGCCAAGACCCTCGCATTCACTTCTCTTACAACCCCATCTATAAATATATTGAACAACCACGGTGACATCACACATCCTTGTCTAAGGCCCACTTTTACTGGGAAATAGTCCCTTCCTCCTACACACTCTAACCTGAGCCTCACTATCCTCATAAAACTCTTCACTGCTTTCAGTAACCTTCCTCCTATTCCATACACCTGCAACATCTGCCACATTGCCCCCTAGCTACCCTATCATACGCCTTTTCCAAATCCATAAATGCCACAAAACATCTTTACCCTTATCCAAATACTGTTCACCTATATGTTTCACTGTAAACACTTGGTCTACACACCCCTACCTTTCCTAAAGCCCCCTTGTTCATCTGCTATCCTGCTTTCTGTTTACTCTTAATTCTTTCAATAATAACTCTACCATACACTTTACCAGGTACACTCAACAGACTTATTCCCCTATAATTTTTGCACTCTCTTTTGTCCCCTTTGCCTTTATACAAAGGAACAATACACGCTCTCTGTCAGTCCCTAGGTACCTTACCCCCTTCCATACATTTATTA
>WNWK01029758.1:0-24102 GCA_009830355.1 Cherax destructor
AAACACAGTCTACCTACCCCTCTCACTCTTGTCTTACTGCTGTCACCCTGTTATAAAACACCAGTAGGTTTGTGACACAGGATTTTCCGTCTCTGAATCTGTACTGGTTTTTGCTGATCAGCTCATTCCTTTCTAGGTGGTCCACCACTCTTCTCATGATAATCTTCTCCGTGATTTTGCATGTACATGTCAGTACATGGCAGTGACACTAGTTTGCAGTTTGATCCAGAGTGTCTTTACCATTTCTTTGAAAATTGGGACTACATTTGCTGTCTTCCATACCTCGGGTAGTCGCCCTGTTTCAAGAGATGTGTTAAAAATTTATGTTAGTGGTACACAGAGCGCTTCTGCTCCCTCTCTCAGGACCCAAGGAGAGATGTTATCTAACTCCATCGCCATTGAGATATCTACTACACTTAGCAGCTTCTTCAACTCCTTCTCGGTTGTATGTATCATGTCCAGCACTTGTTGGTGTACCCCACCTCTCCGTCTTTCTGAAGTCCTTTCTGTCTCCACTGTAAATACTTCTTTGAATCGCATGTTGAGCTCCTCACATGCTTCACATACTGATGTGACAACACAACGGCTTTGGGTCAGACTTGGCTTTCGTTGTTATGACAACTTTGTATTATTGTTGGACCTCCCTCCTTACCTGTGCATATTCATTTCTTGCCCTTCGACTACTCTCCTTGTTCTCCTGGGTCCTTTGCCTTCTATACTTCTTACATTGTGAAGCGCACTTGGTTGTTGCCTCTCTACACCTTAGCATGAACCAAGGGCTCGTCCCGGCCTTATCATTAAGTCTGTTCCCTTTGGTACAAACCTTTTCTTTGCTTTCTCGCATTTTGCTGTCACATATTTTATCTCATTTACTGTTTTCCCTGTCATTTTTCTGTCCCACTGGACCTCGTGCAGGAAATTCCTCATGCCTGTGTAATCCCTTCTCTTATAGTTTGGCTTCATTCTTCATGATCTTCCTGCCTCTCTCTCCACTTGTAACTCTACTATGTATTCGAAGCTTAGGACCAAGTGATCACTAGCTCAGAGGGGCCTTTCGTGTTTGATGTCTACGATATCTGCACTACTCAAAGTGAATATTAGGTCATGTCTTGCTGGTTCATCCTCTTCTTTCTCTGGTAGTGTCCCTAACGTTTTGATGCATGAGATTTTTCATTATTACCTCAAACATCTTAGCCCTCCACGTGTCTGAGCCCCCATGTGGCTCCAGGTTTTCCCTGTCGATTTCTTTGCGATTGAAGTCATCCATAACGAGTAGCTTTGCCCTGCCAAGATGGGTCCTTCTGGCCACTTTAGCCAGAATTACAAAAATACTAACCATTTGTAATAAAAGACTGTTCGGGATACTAAGTAAAATATCAGATTTTCAATATTTATTATATTATATTATTATTAATATAAAAACATAATCTGAATAAAAACAATCTTATAATTTGTGTAAAAACATTTATATACACAAAATCATAGTACAAGGTAATAAAAGTCACAAGTATAATCATATACTTAGTGCTAGTGTCAAGTCGCTGCCGTCTTCAAGTGTCACGCAGGACACTACCACACCTTATCATGATAATCCTTCTCCACCGTGTCCTCAGACACCCTTATCTCTGTCTTATGGCACGCCTACGGGGTTCCACGACACCCGTTCTCCCTGTGCCATAAGACACCTTCACTGTGTTACACGACACCTTCTCAGTGCCACATGGCACGCCCCCTGTATCATGAACCCATTCTCTAGTTCAATCCTGTGCACCGCGTCTTGACACACACCAAATTCACGACTCAACCTGTGTCGTGCCACCGTTACAAACTCTCTGAATACACCACTAAATACCTGACACTCCGGGTAACATTACCAGTGTCACACAAGACACAACGAGTGTCACACAAGACACAACGAGTGTCACACAAGACACAACGAGTGTCACACAAGACACAACGAGTGTCACACAAGACACAACGAGTGTCACACAAGACACAACGAGTGTCACACAAGACACAACGAGTGTCACACAAGACACAACGAGTGTCACACAAGACACAACGAGTGTCACACAAGACACAACGAGTGTCACACAAGACACAACGAGTGTTACACAAGACACAACCAGTGTCACTCAAGACACAACCAGTGTCACACAAGACACAACCAGTGTCACACAAGACACAACCAGTGTCACACAAGACACAACCAGTGTCACACAAGACACAACCAGTGTCACACAAGACACAACAGTGTCACACAAGACACAACGAGTGTCACACAAGACACAACAGTGTACAAGACACAACAGTGTCACACAAGACACAACCAGTGTCACACAAGACACAACCAGTGTCACACAAGACACAACCAGTGTCACACAAGACACAAGGAGTGTCACACAAGACACAACCAGTGTCACACAAGACACAACGAGTGTCACACAAGACACAACCAGTGTCACACAAGACACAACGAGTGTCACACAAGACACAACGAGTGTCACACAAGACACAACGAGTGTCACACAAGACACAACGAGTGTCACACAAGACACAACGAGTGTCACACAAGACACAACGAGTGTCACACAAGACACAACCAGTGTCACCAAGACACAACAGTGTCACACAAGACACAACCAGTGTCACACAAGACACAACCAGTGTCACACAAGACACAACCAGTGTCACACAAGACACAACCAGTGTCACACAAGACACAACCAGTGTCACACAAGACACAACCAGTGTCACACAAGACACAACCAGTGTCACACAAGACACAACGAGTGTACACAAGACACAACAGTGTCAAACACAACTGACACAACCAGTGTCACACAAGACACAACCAGTGTCACACAAGACACAACACAGTGTCACACAAGACACAACAGTGTCACACAAGACACAACAGTGTCACACAAGACACAACCAGTGTCACACAAGACACAACAGTGTCCAACATTCAAGACACAACCAGTGTCACACAAGACACAACCAGTGTCACACAAGACACAACAGTGTCACACAAGACACAACAGTGTCACACAAGATACAACCAGTGTCACACAAGACACAACCAGTGTCACACAAGACACAACCAGTGTCACACAAGACACAACCAGTGTCACACAAGACACAACGAGTGTCACACAAGACACAACGAGTGTCACACAAGACACAACGAGTGTTACACAAGACACAATCAGTGTCACTCAAGACACAACCAGTGTCACACAAGACACAACCAGTGTCACACAAGACACAACCAGTGTCACACAAGACACAACCAGTGTCACACAAGACACAACCAGTGTCACACAAGACACAACCAGTGTCACACAAGACACAACCAGTGTCACACAAGACACAACAGTGTCACACAAGACACAACCAGTGTCACACAAGACACAACCAGTGTCACACAAGACACAACAGTGTCACACAAGACACAACAGTGTCACACAAGACACAACCAGTGTCACACAAGACACAACAGTGTCACACAAGACACAACAGTGTCACACAAGACACAACAGTGTCACACAAGACACAACCAGTGTCACACAAGACACAACCAGTGTCACACAAGACACAACCAGTGTCACACAAGACACAACCAGTGTCACACAAGACACAACCAGTGTCACACAAGACACAACCAGAGTCACACAAGACACAACCAGTGTCACACAAGACACAACCAGTGTCACACAAGACACAACCAGTGTCACACAAGACACTTCAGGTACATAGTCTCAGGTACAATGAAAGCCAGTAGGTAATTCTGGTGACCAGACTTGCCGCTCTCCTCGTTACAGTGTCCTCATATCAAGCAGGAAGAGAACACCATCACTGTACTTGGCCTTGCAAACATCACAAGTACAGTGTTGCTTTCGAGTAACACGGTCTAGAGAGGATAGAACTTCCAGTTCTCTCTGCACTGGAGCACTGTAGGCCTGTCACCAGCACCACGCTGCGAGAGTCTACAACTCTCAAGCAGGTCTGCCTGGCAAACTCCAGTAGTGTATGCGAGAGTCTTGAACTCTCCAATGTTATATGTGGGAGAGTCTGGTTGACACTGTCGGTCCAGCCGGCTCGGCAGTCAAACATCGGGTCTGATGATGTAACCCCTTGACTGCCGGCCGGCAAGGTAACTACCTAACTCCCCTGTTAGGTAGGGGGCCGCAACAGCCAGTGTATCAACTATCTCTCTGTTACTCTCATCTTATTCTTGTCTTGAGCTCCTCCTGTGGTGAGTTATACATCACTGCAATCACCACCCTGAGACCTCCAATCTGAAGTGTTCCTTTTATGTAGTCCCTTGCCTCTCCTCTCTCCATCTCCTCAAACTTCTATTGATTTTTGATGAGAAGTGTCACTCCTCCACCCCCTGTTTCCTCTGTCCTTCCTCAGGATTTGATATCCAGTTGGAAAGACAGCATTTGTTATCATTCCTGAGAGCCTTGTTTCTGCGAGGGTAATGGTGTCTGTGATTCTTTACCTGGAGTATACATGGAGAAGGTTTCGGGGGTCAACGCCCCCGTGGCCCTATCAGTGACCAGGTCTCATGGTGGATAAGAACTTGATCAACCAGGCTGTTACTGCTGACTGCACCTAAACCAACATATGTACCTTAGCCTGGCTGATCAAGTACTAACTTTAGGTGCCTGTTCAAAGCCTTCTTGAAGACAGCAAGGAGTATATTGGTAATCCTCCTTATGTATGCTCTGAGGCAGCTGAACAGTCTTGGGTCCCTGACACTTATTGTGTTGTCCCTTATCGTGCTAGTGGCGCTCCTGCTTTTCATTGCAGAGATGTTGCATCGCCTGCCGAGTCTTTTTCTTTCAAAGGGAGTGAATTTCGTGTGCAAATTTGGTTCTAATACCTATAGAATTTTCCAAGTGTATATAATCGTGTATCTCTCCTGCCTGCATTCCAGGGAGTACAGGTCGAGGAATTTCAACCGTTCTAGTAATTTAGGTGTTTTATCGTACTTATATGTATCGTGAAAGTTCTCTGTACATTTTCTAGGTCAGCAATTTCACCTGCCTTGAAAGGCGCTGTTAGTGTGCGGCAGTATTGCATCCTGTCATTATCCATTATCCATCCTGTCATTTTTTTTAGTAGATTGATACAATTGATACAATGTTGTGGTCTTTAAAAGTGAGATCCTCTGACATTATCACTCCCAGGGCCTTTACATTAGTTTTTCGCTCTACTGTGTGGTTTGAATATGTTTTATACTCAGACATAGTTTTAATTTCCTCACGTTTTCCATATCAGAATAATTAAAATTTCTCTTCATTGAACTTCATATTGTTTTCCGAGGCCCATTTAAAGATTTGGCTGATGTCCACCTGGAGTCTTGCAGCGTCTTCAATGATGGACACTATCATGCAAATTCGGATGTCATCTGCAAAGGAAGACACAGTGCTGTGGCTTACATTCCTACCTATGTCATATATGAGGATGATGAAAAAGATGGGAGCGAGTACTGTGCCTTGTGGAACAGAGCTTTTCACTGTAGCCGCCTCAGACTTTACTCTGTTTACTACTGTTTTTTGTGTTCTATTTGTTAGGAAATTAAAGATCCATCTACCAACTTTTTATATTATTCCTTTATCACGCATTTTGTGCGCTATTACACAATGGTCACACTTGTCAAAGGCTTTTGCAAAGTCTGTGTATACTACATCTGCTTTTTATTTGTCTTTTACAGCATTCAAGACCTTGTCATAGTAGTCCAGTAGTTGGTACAGGCAGAAGCGACCTGCTCTAAACCCATGCTGCCCTGGGTTGTGTAACTGATGGGTATCTAGATGAGTGGCTATCATGCTTCTTAGAACCCTTTCAAAGATTTTTTTATGATGTGGGATGTTAGCACTATCGGTCTGCAGTTCTTTGCTATTGCTTGACTGCCCCCTTTGTGGAGTGGGGCTATGTCTGCTGTTTTTAGCAGCTGTAGGTTCAGCCCTGCATCCATGCTCCCTCTCCATAGAATGTTAAAACCACATAAGGGCTTCTTGCTGTTCTTGACGAGCACGGAGTTCCACAAGACTGGGCAGAGTGCATGGGCATGGCATTTATTGCCTTTTCGAAGTCATGTAGTGTTAGGATAATATCAGATTGGTTTGAATCTACCAAATTCTGAGTCTCGCTCATTAAAAATTAATTTTGGTCTTCAACTCTTAGTCTGGTTAGCAGCTCACTAAAAACTGAGTCGTACTGGGACTTAAGTAACTCATTCATTTCCTTGCTGTCATCTGTGTAGGACCCATCTCGTTTAAGTAGGGGCCCAATACTGGATGTTGTTGATGACTTAGATTTGGCATAAGAAAAGAAATATTTTGAGTTTCTTTCAATTCCATTTATGGCTTTTAGTTCTTCCCATGTTTCTTGTCTCCTGTAAGATTCTTTTAGCTAAAGTTCGATGTTTTCTATTTCTCTGACCAGTGTCTCCCTTCGTATTACAGATATATTGGCCTCTTTTAGCTGCTCTGTTATTCTTTGTCTTTTCCTTCGCGCCACTCCTCCCACTTATTCGTTATAACATCATCGTTGGTGTACCATACCTTTAGTTTCCTCTCCAACACTGTATTCTGGAGGGTTTGTGGGGGTTATGGTGGGGGTCCTGGCAGGGTGCTATTGGATTTTACTGTATATTGTGGGGTGGGGGTTGTGAGTGTGGGGATGTGTTTGGCTATGGGGTTCTGAGGGGTTGTTCTGTGGGTGTTTGCATACCCTGCTCCACTCGACTCTGGTTGTTCTTTACTGACTCTAGCCTTGTCTCTCTTTCTTGCCCCTTTCTTCTCTGTGTCATCTCTCTCAGCTGTTGTCGTTCTGTCCGTGTTCTGTTACGGTTTAGGATCACCCAAAAGTATGTTCTTGATTCCGTTAGCCATGGTTTCTCCTGCAGAATCCTGTCCTGCACCATTTCTGTTTTAAAAAATAAGTTTCACTGGCCGATTTTTCTCCTTCGAGTACCCCCCTATTTTCTGAAAATTTATTTGCTCAGACATGTTCTCATCTCCTGTTTTCTTTTGTGATGTTTTCAATCTCTTGTTTTTCTCTTTGCAGTCTTTCATCATAGGTCTTCCCTTCACTCTCCTGAAGCCATGGATGAAGATTGACTTCTCCCCTCCCTCCCTCCCATTGTTTTTCCCTCCTTGTCTCTGGGTCCCAATTTATACATAGTTATCCCCTCTTTTATTAGTTCCTGTACCTCCTGCTGGCCAGATCCCGAGTCCACATGGGGCCTGTCTCCTCCGCCTGCACTTCCCTCACATACAGCTGCTCCTCCTTCACATACTGCTGTCCCTGTGCCCAACAACATGCCCCCTTCATTCCTAGATCTTTCCTGGTGACGTGTTAGGGCCTCAATGCAAGTTTTGTCTTCTTTCTTTTCTTTGGACCCACCGTTTAATATTGGGGTACCTGCTCCAGATGCCATGGCCCCTCTGGTTGTTGGCCCTATATCTCGTTTCAGCATTTTTACTCAATCTTCTAGGACCTGTATCTTGGCTTCTGCAGCTTCAGCTTGGGACTTCCACTGTGTACTCACCTAGTTGTACTCACCTAATTGTGGTTGCAGGGGTCGAGTCATAGCTCCTGGCCCCGCCTCTTCACTGGCCTCTACTGGGACTCTCTCCCTTCGCAATGAGCCTTATCATACCTCTTCTTAAAGCTATGAATGGATCCTGCCTCCACTACATCGCTTACCAAGCTATTCCACTTCCTAACCACTCTGTGACTGAAGAAATACTTCCTAACATCCCTGTGATTCATCTGAGTCTTCAACTTCCAACTGTGCCCCCTTGTTGCTGTGTCCCAACTCTGGAACATTCTGTCTCTGTCCACCTTGTCAATTCCTCTCAGTATTTTATATGTCGTTATCATGTCTCCCCTATCTCTCCTGTCCTCCAATGTCGTCAGGTCGATTTCCCTTAACTTCTCCTCGTAGGACATACCCTTTAGCTCCGGGACTAGTTGTGTTGCAAACCTTTGCACTTTCTCTAGTTTCTTTAAGTGCTTGGCTAGGTGTGGGTTCCAAACTGGTGCTGCGAACTCCAGTATGGGCCTAACGTACACAGTGAACAGGGTTCTGAACGATTCCTTATTAAGATGTCGAAATGCTGTTCTTAGATTTGCTAGGTGCCCGTATGCTGCAGCAGTTATTTGGTTGATGTGCCCCTCAGGAGATGTGCCTGGTGTTATACTCACCCCAAGATCTTTTTCCTTGGATGAGGTTTGTAGTCTCTGGCCCCCTAGACTGTACTCCATCTGCAGTCTTCTTTGCCCTTCCCCAATCTTCATGACTTCGCACTTGGTGGGGTTGAACTCCAGGAGCCAATTCCTGGACCAGTCCTGCAGCCTGTCCAGATCATTTTGTAGTTCTGCCTGGTCCTCGTGTGTGTGTTTGTATGTGTGTGTTTGTTTTTGTGTGTGTGTGTGTGTGTGTGTGTACTCACCTATTTGTACTCACCTATTTGTGGTTGCAGGGGTCGAGTCATAGCTCCTGGCCCCGTCTCTTAACTGATTGCTACTAGGTCCTCTCTCTCCCTGCTCCATGAGCTTTATCAAACTTCGTCTTAAAACTATGTGTGGTTCCTGCCTCCACTACGACACTTTCTAAGCTATTCCACTTCCTGACAACTCTATGACTGAAGAAATACTGCCTAACATCCCTTTGACTCATAGGAGTCTTCAACTTCCAATTGTGACCCCTTGTTTCTGTGTCCCCTCTCTGGAACATCTTGTCTCTGTCCACCTTATCTATTCCTCGCAGTATTTTATATGTCGTTATCATGTCTCCCCTAACACTCCTGTCCTCTAGTGTCGTCAGGCCGATTTCCCTTAACCTTTCTTCGTAGGACAATACCCTTAGCTCTGGGACTAATCTTGTTGCAAACCTTTACACTTTCTCTAATTTCTTGACGTGCTTGACCAGGTGTTAGTTCCAAACTGGTGCTGCATACTCCAGTATGGGCCTGACGTATATAGTGTACAGAGTCTTGAACGATTCCTTAGTGAGGTATTGGAACGCTATTCTTAGGTTTGCCAGCCGCCCTTATGCTACAGCAGTTATCTGATTGATGTGTGCCTCAGGAGATGTGCTCGGTATTATACTCACCCCAAGATCTTTTTCCTTGAGTGAGGTTTGCAGTCTTTGGCCACCTAGACTATACTCTGTCTGCGGTCTTCTTTGCCCTGCCCCGATCTTCATGACTTTACATTTGGCAGGGTTAAATTCAAGGAGCCAGTTACTGGACCAGGCTTGTTGTCTGTCCAGGACTCTTTGTAGTCCTGCCTGATCCTCGACTGATTTGATTCTTCTCATTAACTTCACATTATCTGCAAACAGGGACACTTCTGAGTCTATCCCTTCCGTTATGTCATTCACATATACCAAAAACAGTACAGGTCCTAGGGCTGACCCTTGTGGAACCCCACTCGTCACAGGTGCCCACTCTTTGTTGCCTCCCTGTCAGATATTCTCTGATCCATTGCAGTGCCTTTCCTGTTACGTGTGCCTGATCCTCTAGCTTTTGCATTAACCTCTTGTGAGGAACTGTGTCGAACGCCTTCTTGCAGTTCAAGAATATGCAGTCTATCCACCCCTCTCTCTCGAGTCTTACTTCTGTTACCTTGTCATAAAACTCCAGTAGGTTTGTGACACAGAATTTTCCTTCCCTGAAACTGTGCTGTTGGTTGTTTATAAGCTTGTGTCTTTTTAGGTGCTCCACCACTCTCCTCCTGATGATCTTCTCCATGACTTTGCATACTATACACGTCAGTGACACAGGTCTGTAGTTTAATGCCTCATGTCTGTCTCCTTTCTTAAAAATTGGGACTACATTTGCCATCTTCCACGCCTCAGGTAGTTGCCCAGTTTCAATGGATATGTTGAAGATTTTTGTTAGTGGCACACTCAACATCTCTGCTCCCTCTCTAAGGACCCACGGAGAAATGTTGTCAGGTCCCACCGCTTTTGAGGTATTGAGTTCACATAGCAGCTTCTTCACCTCCTCCTCGGTTGTGTGTATTTCATCAAGCACTTGTTGGTATACCTCCCTATTCTGAATTCTTGGAGTCCTTCCTGTCTCCTCTGTAAATGCTTCTTTAATTAAATCTCATGTTGAGCTCCTCACATACCTCTTGGTCGTTTCTTGTGAACTCCCCACCTTCCTTCCTCAGCCTGATTACCTGGTCCTTGACTGTTGTTTTCCTCCTGATGTGGCTATACAACAGCTTCGGGTTAGACTTGACTTTTGATGCTATATCATTTTCATATTGTCGCTGAGCCTCCCTTCTTACCTGTGCATATTCGTTCCTGGCTCTTCGGCTAATCTCTTTATTTTCCTGGGTCCTTTGTCTTCTGTACTTTTTTCCATTCTCTAATACACTTAGTTTTTGCCTCCCTACACCTCTGGGTGAACCAAGGACTCGTTCTGGTCTTCCCATTACTTCTGTTTCCCTTGGGGACAAACCTCTCCTCTGCCTCTTTGCATTTGGTTGTCACATATTCCATGATTTCTTTTACTGGTTTTCCTGCCAATTCTCTCTCCCACTGAACGTCTTGTAGGAAGTTCCTCATGCCTGTCTAGTCCCCCCTTTTGTAGTTTCGTTTCTCCCTTCCTATTCCTACTCCCCTCTCCACTTGTAGCTCAACTATATAATCAAAACACAGAACCAAATGATCACTAGCTCCAAGGGGCCTTTCATACATGATATCCTCGATGTCTGAACTACTCAAGGTGAATACTAGGTCCAGTCTTGCTGGATCATCCCCACCTCTCTCTCTGGTAGTGTCTCTAACATGTTGATGCATGAGGTTTTCCAGTACCACATCCATCATCTTGGCTCTCCATGATTCAGGACCCCCGTGGGGCTCCAGGTTTTCCCAATCAATCTCCTTGTGATTGAAATCACCCATAACTAGTAACTTTGCTCTACCCATGTGGGCTCTTCTGGCTACCTCGGCTAGTGTGTCTACCATTGCTCTGTTGCTCTCGTCGTATTCTTCTCTTGGCCTCCTGCAGTTCTGTGGCGGGTTGTACATTACAGCAATTACCACCTTATGGCCCTCAGACTGAATTGTTCCTACTATGTAGTCCCTTTCGCCCATTCCATCCATTCCTTCCACTTCCTCAGATCCCCACCTGTTCTTAATGAGCAGTGCAACTCCTCCTCCCCCTCTGCTCCCTCTATCTTTCCTGAGGATTTGATATCCGGGTGGAAAGATTGCATCTGTTATCATCCTGGTGAGTTTTGTTTCTGTGAGTGCTATTATGTCTGGGGATGTCTCCTTTATTCTTTCATGCCACTCCTCACATTTATTTGTTATACCATCTGCATTTGTATACCAAACCTTCAACTTCTTTTCTAAAACCATAGTCTGGAGGGTACGTTTGGGTTGGGAAAGTAGGAGATCTGATGAGGAACTATGGGTGGTTGGTGTGAAGGTGGAGTTTGTAATGAGGTGGGTGGAATCATTGGGTATGGCATGTGTGTTTTGGGTTAGATTGTTTGGTTGCATTGGGGTTGTCCAGGTTGGGGGACATCTGAAGGTGGTTGTATTAGAGCTTCCTCCTGAGTCTGGGTTCTCCTGTCCATCTCTCTTTCCTCCTTTTGTCTCTGTACCCTCTCTTTCAGTTTCTGTTTTTCTTCTCATGTTCTGTCGCGGTCGAGATACACCCTCCAGTACTCTGACATATCCCTTAGTCTTGCTTTCTCCTGCAGGATCCTGTTTTGAGTCACTTCTGCTTTGAAAATCACTTTGACTGGCCAGATTCTTCCTCTTGCAAACCCCCCTATTCTCAGAAAATTTGCCAGCTGGGTCATGTCATCTTCTCCTATTGCTTTCTTGATGTTTTCAATCGCATTTTTCTCCCCTTGTCTTCTTGCTTCGTAAGTTTCCCCTTCAGCTTCCTGGAGCCCATAAACAAAGACTGATCTCTCTCTTCATTCTCCCACTGCCTATCCCTATGTAACCCCTGATTCGATTTAGTTGCCTCCATTGCAGCTTTCCTTTCTTCAATCTCTTCACTGTCTATTATCCCTTGGCCCAGTGGCCTGTCGCTTTCCCTTCTTAACTTTCCCTGTGCACTGCTGTGGTCTGTTAGGGCTTCTACGTATAGCTTAGCTCTCCCTTTTACTACACTCCCCTCGATTGTTCCTGATGTGATCCTCTCTTTTTCTCGGGCTCCACGATGGTCTGATAGGGCCTCTGCATACAGTTTCACTCCGTTCTCTACAGTCCTCTTCTTTGTGACTGAGGTAGCAGTTTCTGATACCATGTCCACATTGTTTTTTGGTTCTTTAGGCTGTTTCAAAATTTTCAGTTCCTTTTCTAATCTCTGTATCTTAGCCTCTGCTGTTGTGACTTGCTTCTCCCACTTCCTGCTTTCTGCAGCTATCCTCTCCTCCATTATCTTGCTTTCTGCAGCTATTCTCTCCTCCATTATCTTGCTTTCTGCAGCTATCCTCTCCTCCATTATCTTGCTTTGTGCAGCTATACTCTCCTCCATTTTCATGCTAAGCTCCTCTAGCTTCCTTCCCCACTCATGTTCCCTTTTCATGAGCTCTGCTGCCCAATCTTCCTTTGCAGACTCATCCTCCAGTCCCCTAGTTTTCCATCCTGCTCTCTGTCTGTCTGTCTGTCTGTGGAGACTAGTAGGAGACTAAATGAAATGTGTGTTGGGTGAGTGCTTCTACGCAGGTATAGGGTGTTTTTGAGCAGGTAAGGGGGTTTTATGAGCAAGTAAGGAGTGTTTATAAGTAGGTAAAGGGTATTTATGGTCAGGTAAGGTGTTTATGAGCAGGGAAGTGGAAGTCTATGAGCAGGGAAGGGGAGTCTATGAGCAAGGAAGGGGATACTATGAGCAGGGAAGGGGAGTCTATGAACAAGGAAGGGGAGTCTGTGAGCAGGGAAGGGGAGTCTATGAGCAGGGAATGTGTCAACTTCGTTACCTTCACCTGTGAAGCAAACAGTGCCGCAGGACTGTGTTAGAAGTTATACCACAGTCTTCCCATGACATCACCACAGTCTTCCCATGACATCACCACAGTCTTCACATAACATCACCACAGTCTTCACATAACATCAGAGACATCATCTCTAATTAAAGTGGTTGAAATATTAACAAATTCCTTCACTGCAGGTATAAATGTTTTGCTGGTACCCCATTCACCCTACTCTTAAGAGAGAGCACTTACCCTCCTGTTTAGGAACATCACTTTTGTTAAGTTACAGCACTTAACTTACTGTTAAGTTACAACACTTACCCTACTGTTAAGTTAGAGCACTTACCCTATTGTTAACTTAGAGCACTTACCCTACTGTTAAGTTAGAGCACTTACCCTACTGTTAAGTTAGAGCACTTACCCTACTGTTAAGTTAGAGCACTTACCCTACTGTTAAGTTAGAGCACTTACCCTACTGTTAAGTTAGAGCACTTACCCTACTGTTAAGTTAGAGCACTTACCCTACTGTTAAGTTAGAGCACTTACCCTACTGTTAAGTTAGAGCACTTACCCTACTGTTAAGTGGCAAGTACAACTGGTGGAACAACTGCTTAAAGGACGTCTCAGGGAGCAGCAGTAGCCAACTGTTCCACAGTGACACATCTGGGAACACCTGCAATATAAATAACACTGAAAAACCTGGAAACACCTGCAACACAGTAAGCAACACTGACACCCCAGGGAACACCTGCAAAACTATACACTGAAGCACCTGGGAACACCTACAATACAATAAATACTAACCCACTTGAGAACACCTGCAACACAATAAACACTAACACACTTGAGAACACCTGCAACAAAATAAACACTGACACACTTAAGAACACCTGCAACACAAATCCTTTATCACGCATTTCGTGCGCTATTACACCATGGTCGCACTTGTCAAAGGCATACACAAAGTCTGTGTATACTACATCTTCATTTTATTTGTTCTCCAGAGCATCCAAGACCTTGCCATAGTGGTCCAGTAGTTGAGACAGGCAGGAGCGACCTGCTCTAAACCCATGTTGCCTTGGGTTGTGTAAGTGATGAGAGTTACGCCCCTCGTTGGTAGACCCACTCGGTCAAGTATTATGTATGTATTTTACTGGCTTTTTCACTTAATATTAAATTATCTCTATCTCTGGTTAGTAGCTAAAACGAAGATACTGTACTTAATTTATTTAGCTGTGAATAGATAGGATGTTTTGGGGATCTAAACTACTGGTCCCTGAAACCGTGTTGGCCGTCGTTGATGAGATCATTCCTTTCTAGGTGCTCCACCACTCTTCTCCTGATTATCTTCTCCATGACCTTGCATGCTATACATGTCAGTGACACTGGTCTGTAGTTTAGTGCTACGTTATTGTCTCCTTTTTTAAAGATTGGAACTACATTTGCTGTCTTCCATACCTCAGGTAGTTGTCCTGTTTCGAAATACGTGTTGAAGATTGTTTTTAAGGGTACACACGGCTCCTCTGCTCCCTCTCTCAGGACCCATGGTGAGATGTGTGTGTGTGTGTGTGTGTGTGTGTGTGTGTGTGTGTGTGTGTGTGTGTGTGTGGGGATAGTTACCATTTTGTCCTAGGCACATGTCGATTAGACACTAGGCCTGTTGTATGTATGTGTGTGTGTAACGAAACACTTCGAAATGTTTCGGCCCCGCCGGGAATTGAACCCGGGCCCTCCGTGCGTGAAGCAAGAGCGCTAGCCATGCGAGTGTGTGTGTGTGTACTCACCTAATTGTGGTTGCAGGGGTCGAGACTCAGCTCCTGGCCCCGCCTCTTCGCTGTCTGCTACTGGGTCTCTGCTCTCCCTGCTCCATGAGCTTTATCATACCTTGTCTTAAAGCTATGTATGGTTCCTACCTCCACTATATCTTTCTCTAGACTATTCCACTTCCTGACTACTCTGTGGCTGAAGAAATGCTTCCTAACATCCCTTTGACTCATCTGAGTCTTCAGCTTCCAGTTGTGTCCCCTTGTTTCTGTGTTCCCTCTCTGGAACATCCTGTCACTGTCTACCTTGTCGATTCCCCGCAGTATTTTGTATGTCGTTATCATGTCTCCTCTGACCCTTCTTTCCTCCAGTGTTGTTAGTCCTATTTCCCTCAACCTTTCTTCATAGGACAGACCCCTGAGTTGTGGAACTAGCCTTGTCGCAAACCTTTTCACTTTCTCTAGTTTCTTTACGTGCTTGACCAGGTGTGGGTTCCAGACTGGTGCTGCATATTCTAGTATGGGCCTGACGTACACGGTGTACAGTGTCTTGAACGATTCCTTCTTTAGGTAACGGAACGCTAATCTTAGGTTTGCCAGTCGCCCATATGCTGCCGCAGTTATCTGGTTGATGTGTGCCTCCGGAGACGTGCTTGGCGTTATACTCACCCCAAGGTCTTTCTCCTTTGCCGAGGTTTGTAGCCTTTGTCCGCCTAGCCTGTGTGTGTGTGTGTGTGTGTGTGTGTGTGTGTGTGTGTGTGTGTGTGAATTTTCATCTGAGCTGTCTACTGGGGATACCTTTGCTACATTCCTCCATTTTAAGTGTCTTAAGTTGAAATCCCCCAGCAACAAGATGTTTGGGGCAGGAGCTGGAAGATTTGGAAATGTTGAAGTTGCATCTGAAGGCTTGTATACAACCACAATGACAAGGCTTTGGGTTTCAATCTTTTCTGCCAAAATTTCAACTACATCATTTGAAGTGTTTAGTAGTTGTAAGCATTTGAGCGACTCCCTGACATGTTTACTCTGTCACATTTGTATAGGTTATAACTTGGACTCCATATTTCTTTGTCAAAGTGAGCCTTTATATAAGTCTTTGTGAAAGCCACAAACATTTCATTTGACTCTGTGAGCAGTTCACTTATGAAAGGTAATTTGTTATTTGTTGCTTGCTTTACACCCTGTATATCTGCAAAGATAAATGTCATCGTATTTATGGTATGTGTGGGGCTTTGTTTGCGATTTGAATTGGTGTTCGATTTGTCATTTCTTCCCAGCTTTTTTTTCCTTACTGCCACTAAAAAACCTCCATCTCCTGGTTACCCAGGAATACAATGGGGAGTAAAACAACATAGATAACAACTCAGAGCTACATGTCAAATACTTCGTCCAGCTCCCCGGCAGTGGGCCGCGTGCCCAGAACGCTGCAGGCATTTTCCCTCTGGATCGCCACACTGAGTCTCTGAAAGAGGAAGCTGGTCGCCCTGTGGTCCCTGGTTTCTCACCCAGCTCTTTGAGAAACTTTAGAGCACACTTGCCCCACGCTCCAAGGGTCTCCGACCCTATTGGGATGAAGTTATAGCAAGGGGGAAAGCCTTCATATTTGCGAGTCTTCTGGGTCTCCCTGTGGCTCGCAGCTCCACCCCCTTCGACTGTGGAGTATGGAAAGTAGGTGTCTGCCATTGTGGCAGCACAGGTGTAGTCCCAAGCAATCTGCTTACCATCCTTCCAGGATAGCATAGTGGCTCCATCAGGACGCTTTTGACTTCCATCAGACCTCTGCACTTGGGGTTCTCGTTGAGCTGGGCAATGGGCTGTGGCGAGGCCTCTCTTTATGATGTCGTTGACCTCCTCATGTCTAGCATACTTTCCTTCTGATGGGTGACACACGAGACCATGAAGTCCGAATTGATCAGCCGTCGCCCTGCCGCAAATACACCTATGTTCGGTGAGTATGGGGGCGGCTAGGCGAAGAGCAACACCAATCCGAATGGCCTGTGGGTCGAGTCGAGTTCCCCAGAGAGGAATTGGGAACAGGTAGAAGGAAATCTCCTGAGTGTGGTGCCTTCACCGCTAGGAGACGAGCTTTGTCCTTTCCTGAAGCGTTGGTGAGCATTGTGTTGGCAATTTTTTCCATGATCGGTTTGTCCCAGTGGGACTGTTTGTGCTCTTTGGGAGGAGCTGGTCTACTGGAGGAGTTTGCCTGGATGTCCCATCGCTCGGCTGCTTCAATGAACCTAGAGTCCTGAGCTCCCACCACACCTCTCAAGCGTTCGTAGACAATCTTCTTGACTAATCCACAGGAGGCCAAACACGATGACTTTGCGCACCCCTATGCCTCCTAGTCGCACTGGGAGGGTTGCCTGCTCCCATTGCCGATCATCTAGTGACAGATTCAGTGCCTTCTTAAAGGTTGATCTCAGGTGTGCGTCATACTCGTTAAGTGTTGGGTTGTCAAAAGAGCGTACACACCTCAAGAAGTAAGTGAGTGTTGGCATAGTAAGACACCTTGTGAGGAGATACAGGGCATCATGGGCATCAAGATCATTTATTCTCTCCTTCATTCTTTTCAGGTCATTCACTTTGTCCTTGAGGACCGTGTCGATGGCGTGGTGACCCAGCGGTGCTCCCAGGAGAGTACTGTTGGATGGAGTGGTAGGAGTGACTTCTGGGAGGATTGTTATATATATATATATATATATATATATATATATATATACTTTTATATTTATGTGGTTTCAGTGTCCCCTGAACTGGTACACATTACAGCTCCTGGCAGGCTAGCCAGTATATATATATATATGTACTTTTATATACATACTTTCATAGGTTTTATACTGTTACAGTTCCCACTGACCAGGTATACTTGACAGATCTCCTAGGCTAGCTAGTGTAACTGACTGCTATAGAAGTATTTAATTTTCAGTTTGTATATTTTTTTCCCAGTGTTTGATATATATACGTCTATAGATGGACTCCTCATCGTCTGGGACCAATTGTCCCCAAGCCTAGCCACGTTCCCAGCCCTCACGGGGCTCGTAGGGAGAAGCTAGGCATCTCTGCTCTGCCATCTTCCCCGCCCCAGGGAGGCTAGAGAATGGCAGTCTGGCGAGCTGCAGATGGTAGCAAGCTCCAGCTTTGGCACCTACCCTGCCCTAGAAGGGCTGGGCATGGTCTCCTCGATATCTAGCTGATATGTATATTTTAATATATATACTTTTGGAGATTATATATTTTCAATGTCCCACTGAAACTATACTTTAAAATCTTGTATAGTTCGGGCAGCTAGCTAGTGAAGAAGATTATTAAAAAAGTATTTAACAGAGTATTTTGTGTTCAGTTTGATATATACATTCTTCTGTAGATTTTTTTTCAATGTCCCATACAAAAAGTATATGACTTTTGAGTTGAGTGAACTGGTGACCTCTGGCAGCTTCTACGTGATGGTGAGCAGCTTAAGATTTTAGGCCATCATATATCACTGTATTTATCTTTTCTTGATTTTTTCTAACTCCATCACACCAATTTCTATGGTATCAATGTTGTTAGCAAAGGTATAGCGACTGGGGTAGAAAGTTTACTGGAACAGTATTGGCTTTCTGTTGTGTATATTGCGACCTCTGCCAAGTAACTATACTTCTCTTATTTCTACAAGAAAGAAATTTCTAGGAATTTTTTTCACTCCACCACACCAAATACAATGGTGTCACAGTTACTAGCAGCTGTATAACGACTGGTGTCACAGTTACTAGCTGTATAACGACTGGTGTCACAGTTACTAGCTGTATAACGACTGGTGTGACAGTTACTAGCTGTATAACGACTGGTGTGACAGTTACTAGCTGTATAACGACTGGTGTCACAGTTACTAGCTGTATAACGACTGGTGTCACAGTTACTAGCTGTATAACGACTGGTGTCACAGTTACTAGCTGTATAACGACTGGTGTCACAGTTACTAGCTGTATAACGACTGGTGTCACAGTTACTAACTGTATAACGACTGGTGTGACAGTTACTAGCTGTATAACGACTGGTGTGACAGTTACTAGCTGTATAACGACTGGTGTGACAGTTACTAGCTGTATAACGACTGGTGTGACAGTTACTAGCTGTATAACGACTGGTGTGACAGTTACTAGCTGTATAACGACTGGTGTGACAGTTACTAGCTGTATAACGACTGGTGTGACAGTTACTAGCTGTATAACGACTGGTGTGACAGTTACTAGCTGTATAACGACTGGTGTGACAGTTACTAGCTGTAAAACGACTGGTGTGACAGTTACTAGCTGTATAACGACTGGTGTGACAGTTACTAGCTGTATAACGACTGGTATCACAGTTACTAGCAGCTGTATAACGACTGGTATCACAGTTACTAGCAGCTGTATAACGACTGGTGTCACAGTTACTAGCTGTATAACGACTGGTGTCACAGTTACTAGCTGTATAACGACTGGTGTCACAGTTACTAGCTGTATAACGACTGGTGTGACAGTTACTAGCAGCTGTATAACGACTGGTGTGACAGTTACTAGCAGCTGTATAACGACTGGTGTCACAGTTACTAGCTGTATAACGACTGGTGTCACAGTTACTAGCTGTATAACGACTGGTGTCACAGTTACTAGCTGTATAACGACTGGTGTGACAGTTACTAGCAGCTGTATAACGACTGGTGTGAGGTTTACTAGAAGAGAAAGACTTCCTGTTTTGTGTCTGTGTTCACTGTCAACTCAACAGTTTTTCTTTGTTTCTATTTCCACAACCTGTACACTTTATGTATTTCCACAACCTGTACACTTTATGTATTTCCACAACCTGTACACTTTATGTATTTTTACAACATGTACACTTTATGTATTTCCACAACCTGTACACTTTATGTATTTCCACAACCTGTACACTTTATGTATTTCCACAACCTGTACACTTTATGTATTTCCACAACCTGTACACTTTATGTATTTCCACAACCTGTACACTTTATGTATTTTCACAACCTGTACATTTTATGCATTTCCACAACCTGTACACTTTATGTATTTCCACAACCTGTACACTTTATGTATTTCCACAACCTGTACACTTTATGTATTTCCACAACCTGTACACTTTATGTATTTCCACAACCTGTACACTTTATGTATTTCCACAACCTGTACACTTTATGTATTTCCACAACCTGTACACTTTATGTATTTCCACAACCTGTACACTTTATGTATTTCGACAACCTGTACACTTTATGTATTTCGACAACCTGTACACTTTATGTATTTCCACAACCTGTACACTTTATGTATTTCCACAACCTGTACAGTTTATGTATTGCCACAACCTGTACACTTTATGTATTTCCACAACCTGTACACTTTATGTATTTCCACAACCTTTACACTTTATGTATTTCCACAACCTGTACACTTTATGTATTTCTACAACCTGTACACTTTATGTATTTCCACAACCTGTACACTTTATGTATTTCCACAACCTGTACACTTTATGTATTTCCACAACCTGTACACTTTATGTATTTCCACAACCTGTACACTTTATGCATTTCCACAACCTGTACACTTTATGTATTTCCACAACCTGTACACTTTATGTATTTCCACAACCTGTACACTTTATGTATTTCCACAACCTGTACACTTTATGTATTTCCGTAAGATTTGTTACCATAATTTTATTGAAGATTCTCAACATATTCACAATGCGATATTTCACCCTGATTAATTTACTGACTTTCTCCAGTGAAGCATTTTAAGTAGTAAATCATGATAAATGTTATTTATTTGGATTTCATGAAGGCTTTTAACAGAATACGACACAAAACACTTAAAGAAAGTGGCAGGTGATGGTAGTGGGGGTTGGTCCTGTCATGGGTCGTAGTTAACCTATAAAAATCAGAGTTTGCATAAATAAGGTGAGTAAAACACACGTATGCACTGATCAAGACGTTTTTTAAGGAATCCTTTCGTCACTTTTAACGAGGCGTTTCCTTAATGATTTGATCAGTACATAAGTGTGTTTTCCATTCAATGTTGTCGGTTTCACCATACAATTTCCATCACAAATAGGATGAAATCAATGCTGGAAACAGTCACAAGAAGCAGTTTTGGGCTGTTATTGTCCATAACTTGCATTAATGACCATGATGTAGGAATAACAAGTGACATGGGTAAATTCACCTATAAGAAAAATAGGCCAAATAGTAGATTTAGGAGGATACCGTTAAATATGAAAGTCCGAGAAGTTCCTCTACTGAAGTTCCTCTACAGACAAGCACAGTGTCTACCTACTGAGGCTCGCAGGACCCTATGTCTTGCCCTTATACAATGTCATAATGACTACGCTTGCTCTTCATGGTACTCTGCCTTGACAAAAAAACTGAAAAATAAACTGCAAATCACCCAGAACAAAATGGTAAGATTCATCCTGGACCTGGGTCCAAGAGATCATGTAGGCCAGGATGAATTACAACAATTGGATATGCTGAATATTGAAGACAGAGTAAAACAACTTAAGTTGAATCAAGTTTATAAAATTGCTCACAGTGTCCAGAATATCTTGCTGCCAATTTTGTCAAGGCTGAGAACCAAAGCAGTCATAGTACTAGGGGGAGAGAGCACAACTTTGTAGTACCCACAGTCAGTGGCCAGGCTTCAAACACCTTTCATTGTACAGCAATAAAGGAATGGAACAGACTAAGTGCACATGTCAAAGCCAGTCATAGCATGAGCCAGTTCAAGAAGAGAGCCAAAAGGTACCTAATAAATGTAGCGACAGAAAGGGAGGAGAATGATTTTTATTTTTTTTTAGTTACCATACATGTACATGTAAATAACTCTTTTTACCTTATTCCTTTTAATTATAGTATAATAACTAGTATCTACTACAGTGTATAATATTAAGGTATTAAAAGGACCCCAATGGAAATAAGTCACTCTGTCTGACTTTTTTGGTTATCCTGGGTTTTCTACACATATGCTGCTATGTATGATAATCTATGTAAATGTATTTGTGTATACCTGAATAAATTTACTTACTTACTTACTTACTTACACCTGCAGTCCAGTGTCCCAAAGATATCCAATTTCAGCTCTATACATCATTAGTAATCCTGGAGAGGTATAGTAACACCGACAACATGTGGGTAAGAAAATATGCACAGTTCAAGGCATTTACTGAGAAGACGTATCGCCTTTTTTGGCGAAACATTTCCTCCACAAATGTCTTTAACGTTGTATATGTGTCTATCTTCATCATTATTAAGGCCTAACTTAGATTAAGCAACTGATTTCCGAAAACAAATGATGGTTTTACCGACAGGATGTGAACAGGAAGTTTAGTCACCAGTGGCTTTTTGAGTCGTAATGCAGAAATAACTAAGAAACGAGTATATATATAAAGTTGCGGGAGTCAGGTGACAAGCTGAGGTGAGATGGGATAGGTTTGATGACCTGTCAATATCATGTTACAACTGTCTCTAAAATAGGCTCTATCCTGTTGCTAAATAGTTTGCATATGTTGTAAATGCCGAACTTTTGATGGATTGAGTGTCAGACATCAATTTGGGAAGCCTCTATTATTATTATAATCATAACTAAGCGCTAAACCCACAAAGGTAATACAGCACTGCAAGGAAGCCTTTACACATTTATTAAAATTCGTAGTGTCCAACATCATGTGTATTAGCCACGGCATTTTTAAGGTCGTCACGAATGCAGGCTTGTGCTCACAGATCCTAATATCCAGAGATCTTCCTGTTTCCCCTACGTATATTTTGTCTCATACCCCACATGGTATTCCTTTTTTTTAGTCGCTTATATTAGAAAGACACCACGTCGCTGACTGGAAGATATAATTTACAGACTCCCATTCAACACTGGATTTGTTTACTATGTATTGTAAGATTACTGCATCCAAGTTTATAGTGTTAAGTAAAAAAAAACACGGTAACTAATGTGATATTTTATTATGGCAAAAATTTCCCTCTATAGGGGTTTTGACAAAGCTGCTGGAGAACAACGTTGCCACAATAAAATGCAACATTGTGCCATTTTACTTAATCCACAATAACAATAACTTTTCCATTTGTTCCATTATTGGTGACCTTTGTTTCGTAAGCACATTTATTCCTTTGGCAACATCAGCATCCTTGATTTGTTCTTTCTTTGACAGGATGGTTGTAATTGTTGATTTGTTTTTCCAAAACATCCTGGCAAGTTCCAGCACCTGCATACCACTCTCATATTTCTCAATCACCTCTCTCTTAAATTCCATGGTGTTTCTCACTCTCTTTGCCACAGGAACTTTACTAGGAACTTTCTTGGGAGCCATGGTTACTTATTTTACAGTTGCACTGACACAGGCAGTGCGGCAGACCGACATGTCCCATACGGCCACTAACCAAAAAAACGGCCGCTAACCGGGAGCCGTAAAACCGGTGGTCAGTGGTCAGTGGTCACGAGTGGTCGCAGTCCCTGAGCTGCTTTGGGAATTAGTGTGAAGGGGTACAATTATGGCTAGCTGCTGCAGTGTTTTAAAGCGTGAGGTTGGGGTGTTGAGGAGGGAGCTCCTGCTTCTCCAGGAGGAATTTAGGAGGCTGAAGGTTATCTCTATGGCTTTGGAAGTGAGAGTGAAGTGGCTGGAGTGGTGGAGGGGAAAAGGGATACCAGTAGTGAGGTGCAGTCTGCCACTACCTGCGAGGAGGGTAAAGGGGGGAAGGAGGAAAAGGCTACCAGGAGTGAGGTGCAGTCCAGCACCTGCTACAAGTGGCAAGTGGTTCCCAGTAATGGCAGGAACATCAAAATAAGGAAAGTTAAGAGAGAAGATTTGAAGGTAGGAAATCGCTTCTCTGTTCTTCAGGATGAGTGTACTCCAGAGGCCAGTGAAGGTAAAGGTACTACTTCCCCTGCTAATAGAGGTAAGCAAATTCTTGTGGTAGGTGACTCGCAGGTAAGATATATGGACCGTGCTTTCTGTAATAGGAATAAGAGGGCGAGAGAGAGGGTGTGCTTCCCTGGAACTGGTGTTGGAGACATAGTCAACAGGTTAGATAATATCATGTCAGGTAATGGGAACAAGCCCATTATCTGTCTCAGTGCTGGTGGAAATGATATTGGGAAGGGTAGGAGAGAAGATTTGCTAGATAAGTACAGGTCAGCTATAGAGCTAATTAAGTCCAAGGAGGGTCCCAATCATATGTAACATCTTGCCTAGAAGGGGAGTGGGAAATGAATGGCTTTCTAGGGCAATTGGTGCAAATTGCTGGCTAGACAGATACTGCAAAGAACTTGCAATCCCATTCATTGACAACTGAGACAACTTTTATGGCAAACATGATATGTGC